>CM040183.1:25373553-25416053 GCA_022606455.1 Callitettix versicolor
TTAGTAACGTCAGGACACACAGCCCGCGTGCAGTAAGGAAATTGTCTGGGGAAGAGGACATTAAGCTATGGAAGTAATTCCCTGGCCAACGATTGGGGAAACGCCTTCTCTCGAAACCAGACCTTGTACTGTCAAGGACACTTTAGCGGGAAGTCACTGAGGCAGGTCGTCGCAATGATCATAGGCACTGTCACATCCTGAATCATCTACGTAAGAGTGTTGTCTGTACGGGCAGGGTGTTGCAAATACAGCACGTATACTCCTCGAGTGTCAGGTCCTGGAGGCCAAAAGGACTCTTTGGACCTCAGACACTAGATCAAGAGTTCAACAAGGACGCATACAAGATTCTGGAGCTCGTCAAGGGGATTGGAGTCCACTTAAGGTGAAGTAATAGCGGTAAACAACAAGCTTACAGCTGACGTGACGGGGGCCACAGAGCCTCTGTTAATACCCAAAGGAAAAACATCTGATCAGCTGGGTAATTATGTATTTTGAAATTTGATACTTTAGCTTTGTTACTCACAATGGATTAAAACTGTGTTTTTGTTTCTTGAGGTATTGTCCAGTCTACACTTACTGTAGCCTACAAGTCTAAGATTTGGCTTTTAAAATATGGTAAGTCGCTGGGGGATTTTTCTTAACTTGCTTCCTCTGTCTGTATGTTTCATGGTTCAAATCCTGTAATCGATTTTTAACCCAATCGACTTGAAATTTTGCACGTTTGCTTGCTTCCGATGACAATGCAATATTCAATAATTAGGTACCTCAAAATTTGCTTCATTGTGCTTTAATTAACTAAAATTGCATATGGAAAAATAGTTTTAGCGTTGCTCAATAGATGGCATTAGTTTCTCCTAACACTTTTCACATTGACAGTTGTCGGAAAAAACGAGTTCTACTCGACTCAATTTTTCAAAAAATTTCAAAAAATCGATTACAAGATTCATCACTAAAAAGTAGAAAATAAAATTAAAAAATATTTTTAAAAAACACTCTTTTTCAATTCAAGTATAAAATGCACTAAAAATTAAAAAATTAATTTTTCATCAGTCGGAAAATAAAGCGTGGGTGCCCATCAATGCTCACTTGCTCAATAATCTTCTCCAATAATAATTTCTAATTAATCTAATCTGCAAACACTTTATTCTCCGACTGATGAAAGAAATATTCTTTACTTTTTAGTGCATTTTATACTTGAATTGAAAAAGGCTGTTTTTTAAAATTATCTAATTATTTTTATTTTATTATAAACAAATACTCGATTCCTATACACGAACTTTGTCATCGTTCAATTTTAGAATCGAAAAAAATTTAATATCCAAAATTAAAAATTCGTTTAGAATAACGAGAAAAATTTGTTACGTATGTACCGTATTCCTACGAACAGAAATATTGTCAATTCTAATTAGTTTATAAAATATAAACGGTTTTTACCCTTTATGCCGCAAACGATTTAGAGGAGATTGAAAAAAGGATTTTTGTCGGAATGCGTTTTTTAAATTTTAATAATCTATTTGTTGAACGCACAGTAATTTTAATTTAGTTTGGATAAATTGGTCAAAAGGAAAGGTGAATAGGCTGTGCGAGCAATACAAATACATGCAAAGTAGCCTATATAAATGTTCATAAACAAATTTTGTAAAAAGGACAAAACTTAATTTAAATGTTTCCAAATGGCTTTATTATATATGTACACTAACCTGTTGTTTACAAAATATTGGAATTTTACTGAGTAATAATTTTAAGAACACTAACCACCGCGGACTGCTAATGCTTTATTGAAACACACAATTACAGCCAATTTAAAATGAAAATGAATCAACATTATCTTTAGGCAAGGAAAAGCATTGAATAATAATAAGTACCAAAGTTCTAATTACAAATGGATGTGCAAAACAAAGAGTAGTCAAAGCAGAAGGAGAAGGAAATCCAATTAGAGTCAGCAGGATGTAGCTTCAGGTCAAGGGCTGTCGGGAAAGGTTAGCATCAACAATGCACATCCACACAGCTGGAATGTGAGAGAAGGTTACAGTGTACTGTACCATAGTTTATTGCCTTCTCACAAGATCCTTTTACTTAAGGATGCTCTCTAGTTTGTTTTATATGAATTCAAGGATATAGGAGAGCGTAAAGTATATAATCGGAGGTTGTTTATACAGGCATATGGCTGATCATGTCCAAGACCTCGTGCCAAGGTGTAACCTTTTTTGTATCAGTGCCCCTCTGGTAGTGATTTGCTTAAAATACACTTTGGGATTTGCATTTTGTAAAACAAGAAGACCTAATATATATATATATATATATATATATATATATATATATATATATATATATATATATATATACCAAATAGATTAATTTATCATACAATCTCCACAACCTACAAACGCCAATTTGGCACAAATATTTCCAATGCATAGTAGGTGCTCCAAAGAAATTGTTTAAAAAATATTATCTTAAAAGAGTTAAAATGGAGTAAGAATGAACTCTATATTTTGATATTTTGATCTCAGTTGCTCAAAATCCAAAAAACGGGAAGTGCTGAAATGTTGTACACAGATTTATCTTTAGCTTTGATATTATACAAAGGAAACGTTTTCCAAAATTCCACTACGAAGGGTTAAAATGGGGTAAATTAAAAAGTTGTAATAACAAAAGATAAAATTTGGTATAAATCCTTTTGGATTCTGGCTGATTCCGAAGAAATTGTTTTAAAAAAAATAAATAAATACAAACTAAGAGATTGGAATGGTGGGTAAAGTTATAAAAGATCTCGTTAATCATGTTGTAATGATCTCCTTAATCACCTTTTAAACCGTGAGATATTGGAAGGTGAATATGTTTCTGTTTAGTATATCCTTCAATCGTAGGTGCTTACTCAGAGAACGTTTTCAAAAATTGTACCACTGAGGGGTTGATTTTTGTTAAAAAAATACAATCTCTCGAACCTTAGGAACTTTGAAGTTCAATGATGGCGTAATTTGCTTGATTTCTAGATGTATGCAAAGCGATAGTTTCAAGAAAAAATCCGAAAGGAAGGGGCTAAAATGTACAGAAACAAAAGCGCATAAATCATGTTAAAAATTAGGAAAGTGTTTATAACAAGTAAAACTTTACAGTTGCTCAGAAAAGATGTTTCTAAAATTCCATTACGAGGGTTAAAGTTTATTCGTTTAAATTTAAAAATTGCTTGAATAATACTGCAATATACCGGCGATAATCTAACTACTAGACAAAGATTTAAATGTTAAATTTTTACTCGTTAAGAGAACAGTACTCCTAAGCCTACAAAGCTGAACTTTTGTGTGTTGATTTTGCCCACATACTTGTAAAATTTCCTGAGCTGAATTTACAAACAGTAAGTATTTATATAGATCTTGTGTTCAAATATTTAGGTAAAAGAAACACAAAAGATTGATGAATATCTTTTCTAAGCGCAATTTAAGTCTCCAAGTAAAATAATGCATTAAAAGTATCCAGTTTAATAATATGTCTACTCTATGGTTTACTTGGAGACTCAAACTGTGGTTAGAACAGATGTTCGTTAATTTGATTTCCAAATCTGAAGATTAAGCAACATTTGCTTCTAATAATCAATTCAGTTCCGATCCCACATGTAAACACCGCTAAGTACTTGGGAATGACTAGATCTTAGACTCAAGTGGAAGGAACATATTTAAAAGAAGAAACAAGAATTAAATATCAAATTAGGAAAAATGTATTGGCTGCTGGGGAGAAATTCCCAGTTATCTCCCAAAGAAATTATTATATCGGCAGGTGCTGAAACCGGTTTGGACATATGGGATTCAAATTTGGGGATGTGCAAAAACCAATATTAATATAATACAGACGTTCCAGAACAAAGTGCTTCGCTGCTCCGTGGTATGTGAGGAGTGATAACCTACACAGAGATCTCAAAGTGGAACTAGTCAACGAAGAAGTGAAGAAGCACGCAGTGAGGCATGGACGACGCATCTCTAGACATTTACGTCCTGAGATTTGCACTTTGCTGGACACCGGTACGGGAGGTAGACGACTGCGCAGAACAAAGCCACTGGACTTAATTGTTAATTGAGAGTAACCAATGGGTTATATCTCTTAAAGTGTTTTTCATAATAAAACTAAATTACTAAATGAGTAAATCCTCAGTTGTAATGTATATAATAATAACAATATAATTAATTTGATTTCTAATGTAAATTGTAAATTAAATTTTGTGATTTTTACAAGTATGTGTGTCGTACCAACATATCAAATTAAATTTTTTTTAGCTTCAACATAACATATGTTTATGTTCATATATAATTATGTTCATAATTACATATATATATATATATATATATATATATATATATATGTATTACAAAGCCTCGCAGGGGGATGCTGATTAGCTGCACCTATTGAGAGGTTTTAGACGTCCCTCGCAGTACCCGAGTCTAACACACACTTACACTTACAACACTACATTTACGACTTTAACACTTTACACTCACACTTACATTTAAGGAGGCAATAATAGCCTTAATGTGCTTTTCGCCTCAAAAACAATTACAAAATGCTTAGGAACGTATCACAAATATTACAAACAACAATTATTTGCAAAAAACACGACTCTACGAATATCATATGCATGTGGTGTTTACGATCTCATGCAGAAAAATCGCCGGCCAAGCCAAGGCTAAGCAGTATGCAGGTCAGGGGCATCGCTCACCAGTTCAGGTGCCAATCGATTTGGAGAAATCAAAACAACTTTGGAATTTCAATGAAATGATCTATTCACTGGTGAAGACGGGCATTTCACTCGGGCTCGTTATGATACTGGTGCCAACTGGTTTATTTTGGTTAAATACCTTTCAGTCACAGTTTTTGTTGTGTCCAACAATACGTAGGACACGGTTTTCTTAGTGACAGAAATACTTAAAAGTAGAATAGAAAAGAATAAATAAATCTGTAAAGTTATAGAAAAATCAAAACTGTTTTGTTGATTGCTAAAATTAGTTTAGTTAAAATGTCATTGCATTAAATAATATAGAAAAGTTAATAACTTTTTATAAAAATTAGAATAATTTTTTCGATAATAAAACCGGAAAATTATATACTTTAAAATTGTTTTTGGAAAATAAACTATTAGAGAGGTTATTATGGTAAGTCTGTGTGACACATAGAACACTTTTTGAAGAGTAATTAAAATTTTTAAATAAATTAATACATTATATACATACATTGTAAAACCTACTAGCGGTGGTCTAGTGGCAGGGGTCTCCAAACTTTCCAGCCTTAGGGCCATACTGATTACTCCAGTAAGTTCCGAGGGCCAAAATCATATTATCATTGTTGCCGGTGGTAAAAAGTGAAATAGTCCACTGATGGAAAAAAAAGTCCGAAAAAGTACGCAACGTTTAAAAAAAGCTGCAAATCGGACTAAAGTCCGCAAAACGGCAACACTGCATATTATTAATTTTCCTGTCATTAGAGAAAAATATGTTCTCTAAAAGAAGTTTTCAAGTATGCTAGCTCTCCGCGGGCCGGACAAAATCTGTCCGCGGGCCGTAATTTGGAGACCCCTGGTCTAGTGGATAGCGTACTAGGCTTTCACCCCGAGGACCCGGGTTCGTACATCATCCAATCGTCTGCATTAGCCCAAGTGTGCACAATAGTCGGACGTTAAACACCAAAAAAAAAAAAAAAAAAAAAAAAATTGGAAAACCTACTTAGTTAAAAGCATTTTTTAACAAACTTACTATAAAACACAAAGCTTATTCACTCTTTTAAAATAATACCTCAAACATAATATTTTTCCTTAATAAAAACAAACAAATACCAATGATTTTGTAAACAAATGTGTTCCGTAAAAAAATCTATAACCTATAATTTTTACAGACTTATAAAAAATATAATTTATTAAAAAAATTAAATTATACCGTTTTCTGTATTACTGACTTTAAAATAATCACTCACTTTCTCTACCGCCTTGAGAATATCTGATCAACAATGCAAGCATGAATGCATATTACAGTGTTTTCCAATAAATGCAACGGTTTATCGTACAGTAAATACTCGGACTTGCCCAACGCACAGGACGAGCCCAAGGCTCTCCGGCGTTGTGAAACTTTCCCGCCGATTTGACCCCAGCAACGTTCATAAGACACAAATTACTTTAGATAAACGCATTAGCTTACATCAGCGGATATAGTTTTTTCTAAGCGTGGAATTAGCCTAAATATGGGATTGATTACGTCACCATTAAAATGGCACGATATAAACAGAACTCTCAGGAAGATTATGCCTGAGCAGATTATTACAGTGATCAACTCTGACGATAAAACATATTTGAGCAAAAACGTCTATTGTAAATACTTCGTGTTTAATACTTAGTTGAAAGAAGTTTGAAATATTTATAAATTCAATTTCGCGATTATTTGCTTTAACCCCCCCCCACATTTTTTTAGGATTACGAGTATCATGAGAGAAAACCGGTCATTAATTAATGACCTTAGTTTCATGGTTCGTAATTTACTCCACCTTATCTCAAGGTCACAGTCCTATGCTTAGGCTATGTATGGTATACGAGATAGGTAAAAAAGTTCCCGGAATTGGTCAATGAAAATTTATTGAAAGTACGTACAATATTTTAACCTTATTTTGCTTCAAAATACTCTCCTCCTGGATGTAAACACTTCTTCCACCGTTCGTACAATTGTTGGAAACACTCCTGAAAGCCATTTTTGGAAATTTCGTTTAGCTGTTTCGTCGCATTTTCCATCACCTCTTGCGAGTTAGCAAAACTGTGCCCCTTCAATGACATTTTCAGTCGTGGAAACAAGTGAAAATCCGGTGGTTCAAGGTCGGGAAAATAGGGAGGGTGCCCAGAGTGGTAAAATTGTGTTTGGCAAGGTAATGTTCATATGTTCGCCGATCAATATGACTTGGCACTGTAACAAAAACCAATCGTTCTCTGACCATTTTTCAGGTCGTTTAACTGCATCTCCTTGTCGTTTCAGGTTCCCCTTGTCGTTTCAGGATCTCGTCGTTTTAGAATCTCCTTGCCGTTTTAGGATCTCCTTGCCGTTTCAGGATCTCCTTGTCGTTTCAGGATCTCCTTGTCGTTTCAGGATCTCCTTATCGTTTTAGGATCCACTTGTCGTTTCAGGATCTCCTTGTCGTTTCAGGATCTTCTTGTCGTTTCAGGATCTCCTTGTCGTTTCAGGATCTCCTTGTCGTTTTAGGATCCACTTGTCGTTTCAGGATCTCGTCGTTTCAGGATCTTCTTTGTGTTTCAGGATCTCCTTGTCGTTCCAGGATCTCCTTATCGTTTTAGGATCCACTTGTCGTTTCAGGTTCTCCTTGTCGTTTCAGGATCTTCTTATCGTTTCAGGATCTCCTTGTTGTTTCAGGATCTCCTTGTCGTTTCAGGATCTCCTTATCGTTTTAGGATCCACTTGTCGTTTCAGGATCTCCTTGTTGTTTCAGGATCTTATTGTCGTTTCAGGATCTCCTTGTCGTTTCAGGATCTCCTTGTCGTTTCAGGATCTCCTTATCGTTTTAGGATCCACATGTCGTTTCAGGATCTCCTTATCGTTTCAGGATCTCCTTATCGTTTTAGGATCCACTTGTCGTTTCAGGATCTCCTTGTCGTTTCAGGATCTCCTTGTCGTTTCAGGATCTCCTTGTCGTTTTAGGATCCACTTGTAGTTTCAGGATCTCCTTGTCGTTTCAGGATCTTCTTGTCGTTTCAGGATCTCCTTGTCGTTCCAGGATCTCCTTGTCGTTTTAAGATCCACTTGTTGTTTCAGGATCTCGTCGTTTCAGGATCTCCTTGTACAGTTTCTAAATATTGTCTCTTCATGATTAAATTCTTAATAAATCAAGCTTCATAAAAATAAATAAAATCATGTTTTTAAATTCATTTTACCCCGGCTTTTGTCCAATCAAAATTTTTCATTTATATGTGATGTTTTTGATTTCCATTCAGCATACTGACTTTTGATATTTGGATCGTAAAGGAAACGTGTGCTTTTCCACGTGATTTTTACACGCAACAAAGCAGGTAAAAAATTTCCAAAAATGTCTTTCAGTAGTGTTTCCAACAATTGCATGAACGGTGGAAGAAGTGTATACATTGAGGAGGAGAGTATTATGAAGGAAATAATGTTAAAATATTATACATACTTTCGATAAATTTTCGTTGACCAATTCGGAGAAATTTTTTACCCTACCTCGAATTCGCTAGCTGACGTCTTATAAGAAACGCCAGAAAATAACATTACGGGCGAATTTCCACTAGAAAGTAACCTATTGGTGTGGCCATCATGGTAAGGTGAGCTAGACACTGACCCGTAAAATTGTATAGGCCCTATACTTTAAAACTTCAGTGTTCGCAATATTTGTTCAATTTGTTTCAAAAGAAGCATACAAATTAGTTTTCGAATGTCGTTGCCCAAATTCGTTGCTTAGCAAAATACGTCGAACCGTTCCCAAAGTCAACACAACATTCCGTTTCCAACACAAACATTTTGCAGAATGTTACCATACTGAAATGCACTTCAGGATAAAGTAGTTTGACATTAAAATTTCATTTTATACCAAATTAATTTTCATTTTGCAGACAGGCGTTCTCTTAAGCCTTATGTTGTAAATACGAATTACTCATTTCCTCTCTGGAGGCGATTTTACAGCAGTCATAGAAAACTGAAAGTAACACAAGACTGTGTGAATATTCCATAAGTAAAAATTACAACCATTCGGTTTGCGGTGACTTTCAGAGTACCTTAATCGTAGCGTTTGCAATAATGCTTGGCACTTGCAAATATATTCTCTGTTTGCAAATAGTGGCATCAACTACACACTGATATTTTGTTCAAAGTTTTACTTTGTTCAAATATTCTTTCTCAATAATCTTTAAACTAAAGATAAGTGTAAAAGAACTTTTTCATACGCGCATTGTAACAGTATTATTAATGAGCATGCGCAGACTCGTATAAGATGCTAATCTATCGTCATTATCCTGCGGGAAGTAATTGCACATAATTAACTAAGAAAGCTTAAGTTCTTTTATACATTAAAAGGCTCGAACAGTTTACAGTTTGATTGTATTTATATGTTTCAAGAGATAACGATCCTAGTGTTTAATTATTTAAAAGAAAGTAGTTAAATTGGAAGAATTGCTTTCAAAAGACCTTAAAATAATTGAAAGTCAGTTTCTTTCTTTTTACTTTCTCTTAAAAATGTAGCTCAGAGCTGAAAATCAAAGTTGTGTTTCCCAATTAATTACAAATATAAATTAATTTGGTATTATTGGAGTGGGTAAAGACATTATAGTAAAACAATTCGACAAACGATATTCGACAATTAATTTATTAAAAATATACGAAATTAAAAATTTCTTGCGAAAATATATTTGCTATTATTGATCATCGAACTTTCAGCGGTATTTTTAACATCTATTATGTTTTAAGTCTGGTTGTGATATTGCGGGATGCGTGTCAATGTCATATTGTGTATAATAGTATATTTAGCGCGGTCGAGTGCTATCGTATATACAAAAATATAATTGTGACTTCTAAACAGCTGATTTAGTACAACAGCTGTTGCTACACTATCATTTAAATTGAGGTTATGTTAAAAAATTCAATTTCTAATAAAATTATTTTTAAAAATACGTTTCAAATAAAGTACAAAGATTTAGAACGAGAAAAACTACGACGAATAGAAAATAAATGAAAACGAAAAAACGAAATTAACGATGAAAATATTGCAATATCAACTATTTAATAACAAAAACGAGGAATCGAAAAAACATGATACATGATTTATATTTTTGATTCGGTAACAGATTTTTTAAAATTTTAATAACAAATGAGCACACCGTAACACATTACACTTTCGATATACTTTGTGTTCTTTTAACTAAACAATTTTCAACTTTTTCTTCCTTTCGAGGTGTGTTGTCATTCCTTTGCCAAGTCGCTCGTTCTCTGATTCATAGTAACTGCTAATCTGTCTAGAACTGGATGCGTACATTAACAACTAGATTAGAATATATTCCAATTAAAAGAACTTGACTAACCAAATCTGACTAGTTCATGTGTAAAATGTTAATTTATGTATTCTTTGAGTGATTTAAATTATTGTTTTATTTGAAACAAAACTATTATTTCACGCTGAAAAAGTGATTTTCATTGTACCTGTCTTATATCATACATTAAGCGATTTACAAAAAAATCACAACTCAAGTTCTGGAGAATACAACGGAATTTGATCATGTTACTTAAAAATGAATACTTTTAAAACATATATTTACAAAAAATCGCTACTGCTTCAGTTTTTGAAAACACCAAGGAATGTTTTCACTCTGTTATTTAGAAAAACGCATACTTTTAGGAAATATTTACAAAACGTTTCTGTTATTGAACCAAAAATAAAAATCGTGTTTTCTCTTCTTTTAATTTTAATTACAATAATTTGTTCGAAAGCACGACAAATTAACATAGCCAGTTTTTAACAACATAACCTAAAACGTATTTCAGCATATCAGCTGTTCAATGAAATCAGCTGATCGTTACGAATTAATATAAAACTATTGTTATTTTACTATAACTATAAAAATTTGTGTACTAGCCTCACAACATGATACATGTTAAAAACGGTATTCCTTCACTTTTTGAGAATATGAAGGAATATTTTCATTACATTACTTAGAGCAACAAATACTTTTAGGAAATATTTTTTAAAAAATCGCCATCCCTTCAGTTTTAGTCTTTTAGAATACCAAAGAATTTCACCGTGTTACTTAGAAAAACGAATTCTATGTTCCTAGTAGTAATCAGGAAATATTTATAAAAAATTGCTAATCCTTCAGTTTTTGAGAACATCAAGGAATTTGTTAGCCTTGTTACTTAGAAAAAAGAATTCTGAATTCATAGTACTCATTAGAAAATATCGAAAAAAACCATTACCAATCCTTCAGTTTTTGAGAACATCAAGGAATTTGTTAGCCATGTTACTTAGAAAAACGAATACTCTTAGGAAATTTATAAATTGCTAATCCTTCAATTTTTGAAAGGATCAAGCAATCAAGCATTACATATTTTAATATTTAAAAAATAAGCAGAAATTTACGAGATAAAACCTACAACAGAATTACTTAAGTCTACTTACACACAAGCTCAGCTGTACACAATAACACTAATGAATACAAACATGTTCTATGCCACCAACGTAGGTGATACCAGAGCCGTTACTCATCTCCTGAAGAATGCATTTGTAAAGGTGAGTATTAAGTGGGTAGTTGATTTGTTACGAGTGGCGGAACTTCCTTAACCCCCCCCCCCCCAGTGGGACGTTACATTAACTTTTCACGGTATGCATTATCGATTGTTTAAAAAATTGCTAGTAGAACGTTTTAAGCAAATAAAACTTAAAGAGAGCTTACGTATTTTGAAAACTTATAAAATGGAGATGATGCCATTGAATATAAATAAATAAACCAATAGAAAGGGAAGTTTTTGAAAGTCTTAATTCGCAATTTCATTTGTTTTCCTTTATTTAGTTGTTAAATAAATTTTGCAATAGATATGTAAAGATCGTTGTGTTGTTTAAAATGTTAAATAAGAACGCAATGCAGCTGTATCTTTGGCGTGATGGAAGCGAATTTCCAAAAAGAACAAAATTTAAATCAGCATAAAAATGAGTATTTTTAATATGCGGATATTTTTTGTTTTACATTAAAAATACAGAAATGAACTGGATTCGTTGTAAAATACATATTTTTTCGTCGAAAATTGTTTTAAAAATCTATTTTCACAAAATTAAAGTCTGCATGAATTGTAATTTCCATTTTTCAAATTACATTCAAACTATAAACTATTAAGTTCAGTTTATTATTTCCAATGAAACTTTAAAAATTAAATTGCTATTCGTAGAGACTTTTACGCTGAATACGATAGCGTAATTTTTATTGTAAAAAATTATGATAATATAATATTATTGTTTCTAAACTGTTAAACTGTTTCGGCTAAGTAACGAACTTTTTTAAGCTCGAAATATATACATAACTTCTAAAAGTTATGATCGGTATACATTGCATAATATGGTCTGTGTCCCTCCGTGAAGACCAATAACATCGCCTAACTGGAAGAAGGTCCTTATTTCATAACAGTTATCCCCGAATATTCCGAGAACATTATCTTTATAACACGTTATTACATGTGAAGAAAAAATTTAATTTCCAACAATGGAAAAAAGAATTAATTTATTTTTAAGGGAGAAAATTAAAACATACATCTATTGACATGGTTATTCGAAGTTATTTTACTTTTTATTTATTTTTAGAGTGTTTGGGTAGCTCGATATTATAAAACACTTTTTAGTGGCAATAAACTGACAAGGTCAAAAGCAATTAAGCTAGGCTACGGATGAAAACCTTTTCTATGTTAGCTTTAATTACGTGAAAGTAAATTTCTCTGCAGCTCACAATCTCTTGATAAACTGATACTGTTTTTTTTTTTTTTTTTTTGGAAGGAAGGGACCTCATCTAGTTACCAAATCTAGTGAAACCTTAAACCCCATAAATTTGAGACTGACAATATACGTCAGGGAAGACATTTATAATGTAATAAAAGTAATTAATGTGTTCGGTGAAGGCAGGTGCTGGGGCTTAGCGATCCCACCTTACCTATAGCTCATACCACTCTCACTCTCTCACTCACCTAATTAAGACACATATATCAAGTAACCTTCAAAGGTTACAGGTACACACACACACACACACACACACACACACACACACACACAGAGAGAGAGAGAGAGAGAGAGAGAGAGAGAGAGAGAGAGGGGGGAGGGAGGAAAACCACACATAAAAATTATATTGGTATTATAGCCTGGGGGGAAGAGTTAAATGTCCTACTTACACATTCAAATTCCCGATATATTCGTCCAATATCTCACCGTCTTCCGAAAGGTCCAAGTAGCTCATAATCGTACTTCTTATTAGGTCACCATAATGGAGGTTACGTAGGCTACCATATTACTGGAGGTTCAGCAGCTTATAATCTTATTAGAGTTTTTACTACGTCACCATCTCACTGGAAGTCTAGCAGTTCATAATTTAATAAAGCTGCAGAAGCTACCATCTTACTGGAAGTGCAGTAGCTCACCATATTACTGGAGCTCTACTACCTCGTCATCTAACTGAAGGTCCAGTAGGTCATCATTTTTCTGGATGGAGATGTAGAAGCTCGCCATCTGACTGGAGACGATTTTAGTGGACAGTATCTTACTGTACTAGTTCTGTAGCTCACCTACTTAATGTTCGCCCAGCATATATATGATGAGCTCATCATCCTACTAGAGATCATGTAGCTCACTTTTTTACTCGATATGTACTAGAATATGAGCACTGGACACGCAGTAGCTGAACACGCCAGTTAAGAGTCAGCTACTGGTAAACTCAGTAATGAGCTACTTCGTGTAAACTAAGCCTAAATATTAACGGCACCACTATAACATACTATAGAGTGGATACAATAGTAAGCAGCTTCATAGTGGATACAGGACTGTTGAATTTGTATCACAACTACGTCACAACTACACAATTTTAGAGTCGCAAAATGAGCGCAGAAACTCCGCACGGTAATCAGGTAATCACGACTGAGACACCTCGGAAGGAGTACAGAGTCTTCGAGGTTCAACTCGTGTCGAACGTTAGCAGTGACGTCACGAAGCCCATGTCGCACTTCCTACAATCCGATTGGCTAAATAGAGAAAGCATGGCCTAAGTTGGATGCATATTGTTATATCACGGGTTTAAATCGAATTCGATATAGTATTGTGTTTTAGAAGGGGTTAACGCTTAAACAATCGCAATTATTATTGCATACTGTTGTGTAAGGCCGAGCAATCGATAGTCGAAATTGCATAACGATAGTGTGGACGTGATATGCATATACGTACCAGGGTCGAGGTACACTCCTAAAGAAGATCGACCTTACATTGGATGAATAGCAATGACACTGGAGACTTTAAGGAAAACTGCAATGAAGTCTTAAGACAATTTTGCAACTAAAATTAGATTTTAATGCTTCCGTAGCTTTGACTGAATATAATTTATAAATATTTCTCTTCATTCTACCGTAAGTGATATTTTTCAATGAACAATAATAAACAATGTAATAATCTCGACACTCAATACTCTTTTTCTAAAAACTAATTTAAAAAAAACTTAATGAAAGCGGATATTTATGAAATTCACTGTCTTATTTTCAGTAGAATTCGAAAATTTAAAATGCCGATTGGCACAGTTCTTTTTTTTTTTTTTTTTTTTAAATGCCAAGCCCTCGCCGAGAATCGAACCCGGATCCTCGGGCCGAAAGCCTAGTACGCTATCCACTAGACTACCGAGGCGATTCACAGTTCTTTAACTTTAATTACGATGGTCAAATTAGATTTTCAAGATAAAGAAATTATCTGTTTTTATTTGGAATTATCATTATTTTTCTGGGTAACGGACATGTGTAAGCTATTACCAAAATCGATATGTGTGCCTAGTTTCGAATCAAATCATCTAAAAATTGCTAAACATCAAATTCACAAAAACGAACACATTTGTTGGATAAAATGTATAACGTTTCAAAAAGTGATTAGAGGTCTGGCTTAAATTTCATTTCAAAGTCTTATCTTGGCGATCATTTATTCCACCAAGAATACGCTAATAACACTAGATGAATCAAGATGTGAATTAAAAGTTAAAAACCTACAACAATCAAGTGCAATACGTACTAAATATTTTAATTTTAAAACAAAAAATTAATTCAGTTAATTTTGTACACTTTAAGAGTGTAATTACGGAAAAACTAAAAACTATTTAATAATAATTAAAGAAGGTTAATAACAATACAAAAAAAAATATCGATAAATTTACGACTTTAACAATTACGTTCCGTCAGAGCCAACCTGCTATAAAACAAACAATGGCGTATTTCCGTTATAAAATTTCATTTGACTGGGAAGATCGATTCATCGATACAAATGTCACGCTGTCGACACACCGATAGGCAGACAGACAATTCATTTAGCGTGAGATCATCGAAAGAACGAATCCGTCGAAACTAGTTCGTGCTAAAGTTATGCAAACAAAAAGAAAGGTCAAATCGGAATTGTTAATCAGGCCCATGCGGCTGGTGAAACCGTTATTGGCAATACACCAGTGTTGCCAACATTACAGACAAAATTTGCGATTTGGATGCGTTGCAGAAGTATTGCAGGCGTGGTAAAGTGTTTTATTTAAATTTAAAATACATCGACATATTGAAGCTTCGTATGGAAATCTGAACGACATCGATTTGACTTTACCACAAATTGTTTTCAGTGTATTCCTCGTCTACATGGCGGACTCTAAGGACACTTCAGCTCAGGCGTAACCTGACAGAGGCGTGATTGGCTTACAGTGGGCAATGGAAGTCACGTATTTAACTACTATCGATACAGGCAAAAAAGATGGAAAAAATTTATTTGTAATTACCGCCAATTTGTTTACTATAGTGGTACAAGATGGCGGTGCACATGATGCAAGAGTACCAATGTGTTGTTTAAACGGTTAAACAAATTGTCCAGTGTAACGATCTTGTCTTGGCTTAAACTTTCTTTGCCAGTACGTATGAATATAGCCATTAAAATCAAAGAGGAGTGAAATAACAAAAAATAGTTCTACCAAATGATGCAGTAGCTGTAAAAATAACGCAAAAAATATTAATTAAACACAAATTAAGTTTATTGGGGAGTTAAAAAAAATAATAGTTGACCTTGAATTTATTTATGTGTTTAGCATTATGTATGGTGTTATATTCGTGCGGTTATATATGGTTAGTTATAAGTTCATTGTTACACTCCAGAAGTGTAAAGCTGAAGTGCTGAGTCATCCTGAACGAGCGACTTTCAACTTGTAACATAGAGACCGCCTTATTCGAAATTATGTGTCAAAATGGAGGCTGTGATTTTCTTAAATACTTTCTAATAATATTCTGAGCGTTGAATTTAAAGTAAATATAAAGTATTGTGTTTGTTTAAAATAATGTTGTTGTTGCGTGCAGAGAGTACGAATATTCATGCTAACTGCTGTAAACGAATTTGTACAAGTTGTAAATTTCAGGTTCGAGTTACGTCTCTGTTACTTTCATTATTAATTCAATTATAACTGTTAGTTCAAAGAACAGTAAACTCGAATAGCAACTCTTTATAAACTATGAAATATATTTGAAATGTATATACCACTTATGAAATATGTGACGTAACTTTCCATGATGGTACATGAGCGAAAAGGGAAAGAGGACGTCTGTTTTATGAAATCTCTATACGTAATTAAAGGTAAAAAATCAAAAGAGGTTAGGACGTTTGTTTTATGAAATCGCTGTCTGTAATAAAAGATAAAAAATAATTTAAATAAAATAATCCATTTAATATCATTGGATAATATTTAATTATTATAATGCACTAATCTTCAATTTAATACTTGTATTTTAATATTACTGTACATGTCCTTTTAGCCGCCTTAGTGGCCTAGTTGATAGCGTACTAGGCTTTTACCCCGAGGACCCGGATTCGATTCCCGGCCAGGGCTTGGCATTTTCATACGCTATAAATCATCCTATCGTCTGCATTAGCCCAAGTGTGTACATAGTAGGACGTTAAACACAAAAAAAAAATGTGTCCTCCTAAGTAAAATCGTTGCAAAACCATGCAAATCTACTATTTCTTCTCAGTATGAAATACTGTTAAAATAGACGTTATAATTATATTTAATATTCTTTTGACCTGTTAATACAACAAAGTCATCATTATTTTAGGTTATTTAATGTATTAGGCGTTACTTTGTTCTACTTTCACATTGAAAACTATAACCTATAAAATTATTGACCAAATTCTAACATTGCACCTTAGTGAAATAACAAATGAAACCTACTATAACATGATTTTACATAACATACCTTAATTAAGCTACAGTATTTACTGTTTACTAAAAGCAGAGTCTTTTATTTAATAACATTTCCATAGAACTGACCTATATTCTCTTAGCGAGTCTACTTTCAAAAACTGAATCTGTAAATAGGCCTAATTATTTAAGTCTTGGATACGGTAATAACTTAAATATAATTTTCAAATGTTTTTTAGCAGTAAAATGTTTTGGTACACGCTTAATTATTTGTCACATATGGCTGCACTGTGCTGCACTCTCACGGGAACACTTTATACTGCTACTGGAATTTTGTTTACAAATCTTTTATCGGTTTTAAGTCGGTTTTGTTTTATTGTGAATCCTTAAAATGGTAAAGTATGAGGCGTGGGTTTTTCCTTGGTGTTCTGACGTATTGTTAGGTACTTTATACATGTAGTTTCAATAACGCAAGTCCTTCATTTCGGTACAAAACGTATCGGAATGTTTAGCCTAATAATACATGAAATATTTTATATTTCCCGTTTTATTTGAGAGTGACTTAAAAAGCGGATTTTTATTAAAGTTTTTCAGTTTTTGCGCCATTTTTTCAAGCGTTAAATTTTCACATTAAGTAAGTGTAACTTTGTTGGTTACAATTTAAAGCACTTGCACCGGTTTTCGACACCACATCCTGCCTGATGTAAATAATTTGGCAGCTGTTCGAGTCGATTATCTGGTTGTAAAGTGGAATAGAAGAGGAGTACTTCATTGTGTTGGAAACAATGGCAGATCTCCAAGTAACGATTGTGTCCGATATCGGATCATTAGGCAAAAGATGCTGAAGTGGGTTAGGCAGCTGAAGGCCAAGTTTACATTAGAGATTGCTAATTCTACTGTTAATTTTTCACCACTTTCCACATCATAATGTGTATGGACTTTAAGTCTAGCTAAGTCGGTGTGATCGCGGACAGTTAGCTGCATCTCTATGCGGAGTTTTAAGACTTTGTGGTGTCAGCCATACTGAATCTTTATAAAAACAATGTGTATTCACGTTTCGTTCAGAAAATTATGTTTGACATCTTAAAGTTTAAGATGTCAATGTTTATGGAGGATAGGTTACTAATGTTACTGCAGATCTTCAAAAAAACCTTACATTTACTTACTATCGAGCTTCCCCCGTGTGTAATTTTGATTCTTTGCGTTATTAATTTATCTGGCATTACAAAATCCAGTTAAATATCAATGATTACGAAAGTGTCTCATTTTACCGTTTTCTCAACGTCGTTTGTGAAGTTAAGATCTACAAATAGAGCTTGGAGGCTTGGTTGATATTGTTTTTAATGATATTTAGGTATTACCTCCTGAAAAGACCATTCGTTAACCAACTAAAACTAACGTTAACGCCCTGGACGTGTATACTCGCTCATACTCTTTAAAAATATATCTTTTTGTAACTGAGTTTTATAAAAATGTACAAATCTCTCTAAAAACAGTGTGGAAACTACAATTCTTTTCAATTAAAACCACGAGAAAAATAGAAAAAAAATTGTAAAAATAACGAAAAGATTATTGTTGTAAGAAAAAATATAGATGGTATATAATTTTATGTATAAAATTTGTAATAGTATCAGATTGTACAAACTCTTAAATAACGATTTGGTAAGATTGTAATTCCACTTGTTAATATCTACGAACGTTTGAACATAAACTGAATTTGAAATTCCTTTCTCCGGCTCCAGGCTATCAAATTACACTGAGACATAAGGTAGTGTATTGCTATGCACTTTAGTCCCGTTTAATTATATTGGTTTACTTTCCGTTTGATTGGCTCAGTCTCTCTTCGGTGGTGACCTTCACTTTGGTCGGACTTTCTACATTTCGTGTTAAGCAATGTTTCACTATCGATATGCTGTGAATGTAGTTCGGGGGAATTTTGTTGACTCGATTTCCAGCTGAGCGTTTCAGGAAAAATAAAATCTAAAATGTGTAAATATTCAAGAGAACCGTTATCACAAGTAGTTTTATTTTATGTATTACCGTGCGGAGATAGACACAAAGCACCTCTATGTTATCGCACGAACGACTTAAGGTTGTTCCTCAGCGACCTTGTGAAAGGTCTGAGACTAAATACAGGAAAATCGGAGTTAAAACACATTTGTGTTATCAAAATTTCACTTCTTCACTCGTAGTGCATCGATTTACAAAATGGATGAAATATTAATAAGAAGCAATTATTGTCATGAAGTACATTCGGCGCATAAAACAACTTAAAGAGCCTTTAAACTTAGACAAAAATTTTCGGACCAGGGATCTTGAAAAGCGCCGATCCTGACTCCTGCAATACTTTTTGAAGGGATCCTTTTAAACCGTGTGTGTGTGTGTGTGTGTGTGTGTGTGTGTGTGTGTGTGTGTGTGTGTGTGTGTGTGTGTGTGTGTGTGTGTGTGTGTGTGTGTGTGTGTGTGTGTGTGTGTGTGTGTGTGTGTGTGTGTGTGTGTGTGTGTGTGTGTGTGTGTGTGTGTGTGTGTGTGTGTGTGTGTGTGTGTGTGTGTGTGTGTGAGTGAGAGAGAGAGAGAGTGAATGTTTGTTTGTGTGTGTGTGTTTGTGTGTGCGTGCGAGTGTGTGTATGTGCGCACACGCGCGTGAGTGTGACATTTTGTCACAATTTATTCAAAACTCGGCATACAAAACCATTGTTTGAACAAGTTCATTACTAAGTTAGATCCGTTTAACAGTTTCAAAATGGCGTAAAATGTTTTATCTTTTTTTCATCTATCAAAATTGTATTCCACTAACGTGATCTGCTTTGAAATCTGCTTAAATTAACTTTTCAAATGTAAGTGTTTAAAAAATTTGTAATGCTAATTTGTACAGATTTTATTGTGACATCAGATTTTCGAAAATTCAAGAGTTACATTGTTGTTTTTACTTTTAGAGAAATCGCTTCCATTACGTCAGCTGAATACCAGCGTGAGCGATTATTTTCTTGAGTCATCTGAAATTGGAAAATTCTGCACGGACTTTCAAAATTTAAACAAAAATCAAAATTGTTTTTTTAACGTTAGTTTCCGTATTTGTAGTAATAGAGTTGTTTCAATTGGTATTTAACCTAAGATATTTCCAATCTGTTAAACCACTGGACCAGCTTCTACGGAACCCTTCACAAATTTACATAATTACATGTTAGGGTTAAGTAGGCTGGTAAAGTCATGGCGGACATTATAATTAATTACGGTGATCTTATAAATTAAACAGACAAAATACACAAACCAGACACCTGCTGCGTTTAGAAACTAGGATGTAGAAAACGAGATCAGCTGTAAGAATTTGTCCGCACCAAGCGTTTGGAGTTTAGAGAGTAAAAGTCCCACGCGTGGTGTTCAGGTCAGCTGATTTATTGCGGTTGTAACAATGTTTTTGGTTCAATAATTATAAAGGTAACCGGAAATGTGAGTTGCGTGCACCATTAGTTACAGTTCAATAAACTGTTTCCGGTACGCACTGTAACGCTAATTGTTGCGGTTTTAATATTTTAAATTGAAATGAAACAACTAAATAAAACGACTCTACTTAGATTAATTTAAGGGTTGCCAACCTTACCACTACTGAGTAATCATTTGGCATTTAAATTGTAATTTGGCGTATAACTTAAAAACGGGGGGGAAATGTATGAAAACTGTGTGCGAATGATGAGTTTTTACGTTTTCTGAACAAAAGATTTTTGTAAAATAAACAGAAAAGTTCTTTATTTTTGGAATGTTCATAAAATACAAGTTTTCCAAGATTTTATTCAAACTAATTCAACTGAAAGGTCACAGAAAATTTTATTTTAAGTTAAAAATAAACAAATCAAAGTAAATATGTACGGGAAGTATTAAAAGTGAAGTTATTTAATAATAATTTTGCCTCTACTTAGTTTAACACTTCGGAAAGCGAAATGCAGTGAGCCTATCGCAGCAGAGAACGTAAACAGACGGAGTTTTGAAAAGTATCTTTTAAACAAGTTTTATTTTTCAAATACGGTTAGATTTTTGATACGGCAATGTATCATCGGTTGGGAAACCATTGTTGATTGCGCCTGTTTTACAATAACAAGTAAATTTAGTAACATAAACATTTAACAAGCTAAATATAAAATTAATTGTGCAAAAAACATTGCGCAAACATTCGGTGATTTCCCTCCACAATACGGTTCGAAAACTACTGAACTATTGACGAAAACTGGGAAATCGGTTTAACTTCTCAAAATCGGTTTTACAGATTTCCTTAAGTTCTAATCAAATGTGAAGAATTATAACTGAAGTCAGTGCATCGTGCGTGAAATAACTAATCGATAAAAAAACTAAACTCGACGGTATTGTGGTATTTTGGTTTTTTTGTACTGACAATAGCGACCAATACGTTTTTATGGTTGATCAATATCGTTAAAGTCGATTTTAAGAAAACCAGTTTTTCAACATTTTTTTACCCGAATGGGGCGAGAAATGGACAGCTTTTGATTATCTCGGAAAATCCTTGATCTCGTGTATTAGCTTTTTTACAATCTTAATATTAATTCAAGTTTACAATACAGTATTTAATTGATATGAATGCAAAGTGTTTTTGCAATATTTTTACAATATGGAGAACAAAAATAGTTTAATTTTGTTTATATCTTAACACCTGAATATTGCATACTGACCTACTTCTCAGAAACATCACCTCATCCCTTGTCAATCAAGCACTTAGCACTGTCACTTGTTTAGAAATATACACTGAACCGATGCAAACAAATAAAAACAAAAAAGTTTTAAAAAAGCTTTAGCCGCACAACTACTCGTGGTAGAGTGGAGTAACGTGTACCCGCGGAGGCTCCTGGATATAGACTGACAGCGACGGAGGCAGATGGTGGTGAGGTACAAATCAGAAGTCAGGAGGTGGGGGTATAGAAAGTGCATATGCCGATATGATACCACTTGCTTTGAATTTAATACATTAAAATATGATGTTTCCTAATAGCTTTAACGCAAGGCAATTCGAATTGAGTTATTTATTACTGGAATTGTAACAGTACTTGCAACAAGGCTTAGTGGTTGCATAAAACCGAGTGCAAGTTCAATATTGTTGGTAAAGCATCGCTTCCAAGAACACAATTAATTGTTGCAGACATTGTTGAAAACAAATGGTACATTATTGGCAACAATGTGTTGTGTGTTGCTTTGCAACAATTAACAAAAATTATTGTAACAATAATAACGCAACAATTATTGTGACGAGGGTGCAAAATAATCTGAGAAACAAAATCAGGATCATGGAAATCTTCGCTCTTTAGTGGAAAAAAACGCTACGTGTGGAAAGTTAAAACGAACGTTTCCATAAATTTTATTTTAGTTAAATAATTAAAACCGTTAACATTTTCGGATTCGTTTGTTGATTTAAAACGTGTTTAATTGCAGAATAAGATTAGCTAAATATATTTTTTATTTATTTTCTTTTTTAATTTTAAGGCGAAAAGCACATTTTTATCGCCTCCCTAAATGTAAGTGTGAGTGTCAAGTGTTAAAGTCGTAAGTGTAGTGTTGTAAGTGTGTGTGTTAGACTCGGGTACTGCGAGGGACGTTTAAATCCTCTCAATAGGTGCAGCTAGTCTGCACCCCTCTGCGGGGAGCTAAATATAAATATATATGTTTGTGTGAGTTAGCACTCTGACTTTCGCAATTTCGGGCCGACCAAAATTCAACAAGGCTGTTATAAATCAAAATCTGTTCAACAGTTTCAAAATGGTGGTCATTAGAAATCTGTAAAAATATAATTTTTTGTCTTACATTTAACAAAAACTGATTCCACGTAATGAACGGATAAATCTTCGTAATTTAGCTCAAAATTCAGTTAAATTAGGTACATGAATTTTATGACGGTCGGGGTTTATTTCCGTATTTTCAATGTGATTTTAAAATTTTAAACTCTTCAATTGTAGTTTACGATTGTAAAATCGGATTTTAAAATAGTGTAAGAACTTTTTTTAAGAAATTTGCTTCCATCACGTTAGCAACAAAATGTGCCGTCATAATTTATTCATAAAATAATTTAAATGTTTTTGGTTAGGGTTTTGGTGTAACACTATCGAGTAGCTTCAAATCCTTGCTTCGTAATAACTGTGAAACTTGTGCAACTTTTAATTTTTTATGTAAGGGGAAACGGCATGTCTGATTTTATTCTAACTGCACCAGGTTTTATGGAAAATTAACGCGACTTTTCTTCTCGAACTCGAACTCCAACAAGACTTCTCACTTACTATACGCCATAACGTTTCCCACTTCTTTGCTCCATAACGTTTCTCACTTCCTTTGCGCCATAAGGTTTCTCACTTCCTTTGCACCATAATGTTTCTCACTTCCTTTGCGCCATACGTTTCTCACTTCCTTTGCGTCATAAAGTTTCTCACTTCCTTTGCGCCATACGTTTCTCACTTCCTTTGCGCCATAAAGTTACTCACTTCCTTGCGCCATACGTTTCTCACTTCCATTGCGCCATAAGGTTTCTCACTTCCTTTGCACCATAAAGTTTCTCACTTCTTTGCGCCATACCATTTCTCACTTCTTTGCGCCATAACGTTTCTCACTACCTTTGCGCCATAATGTTTCTCACTTCCTTTGCGCCATAATGTTTCTCACTTCCTTTGCTCCATAACGTTTCTCACTTCTTTGCACCATACGTTTCTCACTTCCTTTGCGCCATAAGGTTTCTCACTTCCTTTGCTCCATAACGTTTCCCACATCCTTTGCGCCATAAAGTTTCTCACTACCTTTGCGCCATAATGTTTCTCACTTCCTTTGCTCCATAACGTTTCCCACTTCCTTGCGCCATAACGTTTCTCACTTCCATTGCGCCATACGTTTCTCACTTCCTTTGCGCCATACGTTTCTCACTTCCTTTGCGTCATAAAGTTTCTCACTTCCTTTGCGCCATACGTTTCTCACTTCCTTTGCGCCATAAAGTTACTCACTTCCTTGCGCCATACGTTTCTCACTTCCATTGCGCCATAAGGTTTCTCACTTCCTTTGCACCATAAAGTTTCTCACTTCTTTGCGCCATACCATTTCTCACTTCTTTGCGCCATAACGTTTCTCACTACCTTTGCGCCATAATGTTTCTCACTTCCTTTGCGCCATAATGTTTCTCACTTCCTTTGCTCCATAACGTTTCTCACTTCTTTGCACCATACGTTTCTCACTTCCTTTGCGCCATAAGGTTTCTCACTTCCTTTGCTCCATAACGTTTCCCACATCCTTTGCGCCATAAAGTTTCTCACTACCTTTGCGCCATAATGTTTCTCACTTCCTTTGCTCCATAACGTTTCCCACTTCCTTGCGCCATAACGTTTCTCACTTCCATTGCGCCATACGTTTCTCACTTCCTTTGCGCCATAAAGTTTCTCACTTCTTTGCGCCATAACGTTTCTCACTTCTTTTGCGCCATAAAGTTACTCACTTCTTTGCGCCATACGTTTCTCACTTCCTTTGCACCATAAGGTTTCTCACTTCCTTTGCACCATAACGTTTCTCACTTCTTTGCGCCATACGTTTCTCACTTCCTTTGCGCCATAAGGTTTCTCACTTCCTTTGCTCCATAACGTTTCCCACATCCTTTGCGCCATAACGTTTCTCACTACCTTTGCGCCATAATGTTTCTCACTTCCTTTGCTCCATAACGTTTCCCACTTCCTTGCGCCATAACGTTTCTCACTTCCTTTGCGCCATACGTTTCTCACTTCCTTTGCGCCATAAAGTTTCTCACTTCTTTGCGCCATAACGTTTCTCACTTCTTTTGCGCCATAAAGTTACTCACTTCTTTGCGCCATACGTTTCTCACTTCCTTTGCGCCATAAGGTTTCTCACTTCCTTTGCACCATAAAGTTTCTCACTTCTTTGCGCCATAACATTTCTCACTTCCTTTGCGCCATAACGTTTCTCACTACCTTTGCGCCATAATGTTTCTCACTTCCTTTGCTCTATAACGTTTCCCACTTCCTTTTGCGCCATAACGTTTCTCACTTCCTTTGCGCCATACTTTTCCCACATCCTTTGCGCTATAACGTTTCTCACTACCTTTGCGCCATAATGTTTCTCACTTCCTTTGCTCCATAACGTTTCCCACTTCCTTTGCGCCATAACGTTTCTCACTTCCCTTGCGCCATAAAGTTTCTCGCTTCCTTTGCGCCATAATGTTTCTCACTTCCTTTGCGCCATAATGTTTCTCACTTCCTTTGCGCCATAACGTTTCTCACTTCCTTTGCGCCATAAGGTTTCTCACTTCCTTTGCACCATAACGTTTCTCACTTCTTTTGCGCCGTAAGGTTTCTCATTTCAATCCTCTAACCGCATACGTTTTACTCTATGGTTTTCAAAATATCAATTTGGACACCCATTTGGTCAGTGTTTCTTATTCAATCGAGCCTACTGTATCCAAAACATCCACGCTCAAAGTCCATCTCCTTTGCTAATATCCTCGGTTTATTTGTCCTGTTGATTTCCCCACAACCCTGTTACATACTCTCAGCTACAGATTTATAGTCTTGTTTTGTTTTATCCCATAAAAAGGCTATACCGTCTTTAACCTAACGTTTTGTATTGATTGTATAAAACTGGATTCTTACGTGTGATCAACGTTTCAACACAAACAAATACAGTAATATTTGAAAGTAACTTTCAGCAACATAAATTCAGAACATATATGCAAACATAATAACAATCTAAAGCCTCTATATACCACGCTTTGGATTAGAATGGCGCATCCTTGGATCTGTGTAAATGACGTAAAACGTTCACCTTTCCATTAACAATCAATCGATTGGTTGTAAAGCTTAGCAGTCTGCGATCATAAACTAAATTACTGTAAATTATTTATATTATATTGTGATTTGAGAAAAGTTGGACTTGTTTTGTTTATTTAGTTTACGTTTAAAATGATAACCTTATCATTCTAAACAGTTTTATTGTTTACAAGTTGGTGAGCCTGAGCGACCTTTCGCATTTAATGAGAAAAAGAAACGAAGAATACACAACAATGTACAACAAGAAGTTTAACAGTGCTAAAACACCCCCTTTATAAACTACGAAATATATTTGAAATACATATGACCTATGCAATATGTAACAATTATAACTTTTCTTATTGATACTTGAACGAAAATGAAAAGCGACTTTTTATGAAATCTCTATCAATAATTAAACGTATAAGTATGAATTCTGTAAATAAAATAATTCAAATAATACTATTGGCTGGTATTTAATTACTGTAATACACTAATATTTAATGCAATACTTGTATTTTAAGATTACATATATTCCTAAGTAAAACCATATAGGCCAATGTTTATTTCTTGTTAATATGAACTTTCGTTAAAATTTACGTTAGCGTTGTATTTAATACTTGTATGACCTGTTGATAAAGCAAAAGCAATGTCATTCATTATACTAGGTGTGTTCAGAAAGTAAAAAAAATTTTAATTTTTTGAACAAAATAATTATTTATTCTTCTACATTGATGTTGTCGCCTTCAAAATAGTCCCCATTTGAGATTATGCACTTGTGCCAGCGCTTCTTCCAATCCTCGAAACACTTCTCAAACTCGATCTTTGAGATAGCCTTTAGTTCTTTCAGCGATGCGCTTTTAATGTCATCTACGGCTGTAAAACGACGGCCCTTTAAGGTTCTCTTTAATTTTGGAAATAGGAAAAAGTCACACGGAGCCATGTCTGGCGAATATGGAGGCTGGGGCATCGTTACAGTACTGCTTTTGGCCAAAAATTCACGAACAAGCGATGAAGTGTGAGCTGGTGCATTATCGTGGTGCAAAAGCCATGAATTGTTTTTCCACAGATCCGTGCTTTTTTTCGGATTGCTTCACGCAAACGGCGTTGAACTTGTAGATAATACTCCTTATTGACCGTTTCACCTGGTGGCAGGAATTCATGATGCACTAAGCCATTAATATAGAAGAACACAGTGAGCATAACCTTCACGTTCGACCACACTTGTCGAGCCTTTTTCGGTCTTGGCGAGCCAGAATGCCTCCACTGGGATGATTGAGCCTTAGTTTCGACGTCATATCCGTAAACCCATGTTTTGTCACCTGTTATAATACCTTTCAGTAATTCTGCATCGTCGTTGACTTCATTTAGTGACTCCTGAGCAACTTCCATTTGCATCTGTTTTTGTTCAAAATTCCACAATTTTGGAACGAATTTAGCTGCCACGCGTTTCATACACAAAACACTGGAAACAATGTCATGACATGATCCAATCGATATACCAACATCATCAGTGACCTCTCTAATTGTGATTCGGCGATTGTTCATAACCATTTCTTTCACTTTTTCCACGTTTTCATCGGTTGTTGATGTACTAGGACGTCCAGGGCGTTCGTCATCTTCAACGTCTTCACGGCTTTCTTGGAAACGCTTATACCACTCGTAAACTCTTGCTTTACTCATAGCACTCACCATAGTCCTTTGTTAACATTTCACACACTTTGTTACACTTTATTCCATTTTTTACGCAAAATTTGATACAAATTCTTTGATCCATTTCTTTTAACAAACGAAAATCGCCGAGCTTGTAAAAACACGTCTAACCTTAGTGAGTGTCACAAACAAAGTCAACAATGAAAACAGCTGAAAGTTTTATCATACTTCAAAGGCATGTATACTAACATAATAAAAAAAAATTTGACAATCGGACTCTCCAACCCCGCGAAATTTAAAAATTCTCGTTACTTTCTGAACACACCTCGTATTTAGGTTATTTAATACAGTAGGTCTTACTTTGTTCAATTTTCGTATTTAAAATTATAGCCTATAAAATTAATGACTGAATTGTGCCTTATTGAAATATTTACAAAGGAAACCTACTGCAACCTGATCTTTTTCCTAAATTAAGCTACAATATTTACTATTTACTAAAATCAGAGTCGTTTTTATAATAACACATTTTAGAATTGTCCTAGATTGTTTTACCAATTCTACTTTCAAAACTGATTAGGTAATTAATTATTAAAATCTCAGATACGGTAATAATTTAAATATTATTTTCAACAATGTTTTTAGCAGTGAACTGTTTAGGTATACGATTGATTATATGTCACATATAATCAACTGCATATGCATCAAGTGCACTTAAAAGCACTTAAACTGCATTGTGATGCACTCTCACGGGAATACTTTATACTGCTACTGGAATTTCGTTTACAACACATTTATCAGTTTTAAGTCGGTTTTATTTTATTACAATGGTAAGGTATGAGGCATGAGAGTTCCCTGGTGTTCTGACGTACCTGCAGGTACACTATATATGTAGTTTCAATAAAGCAGGTCATCAGCACTCAGCTTTAATCGTTCTTCTAACGTAGGATGTCATGATCTTATTAACTGGTGGCCTGAGTAGAGATCCTATGTGATGTTGAACAATTGGCGTAGGTTTTCAGGCTTGGCTAGGATCACCTTCTGAAATTCGGTTTATCGATAATTTTATTTTGCATTATAAGTATAAAAAAGTACTTCTAAATTCCTTATGATACGACCGAAATATTGGCGTTTTGTAAATTACATCGTTATTTTTTCTTCCCTCATTAAAATCCCTTCATTTCTTAATAGGTATATCCACATAATCAACAAAATTCTCCTGCACGTTCAGATTTCAAAGGCATTTTTCTAATTGGCAAAATATTTTGAGAAATTAATTCTCAGGAATATTTTTTCCATTCAAAAATCGGTATTTTAAAAGCTTTTTCAATATCTAGTACATAACTCGTACTAGTACACAATAGTTCCAACTGAGTACTTAAAGATACTGGAAAGTGTTCCTTGTAAGTGTTAAAACCTCTCTATTTGTTCTTACCAAATATTAAACAGTTCTTTTAAGAATAAATTATTGGAACCGTTATAAATTATAGAATGAATGTACCGTAATAATATATGTAAATCCTATAATACTAAAACTAGCTATCTTTATATATATATATATATATATATATATATATATATATATATATGTGTGTGTGTGTGTGTGTGTGTGTGTGTGTGTGTGTGTGTGTGTGTCGAAAATCGTGTACAATACAGATAATATTAATATCTGCAAAAAAATGTAACGAAAACTATATAACAAATGCGAATGAATAGTGTTCAATCTTCTGATACTGCACTATTTTTTACGTTTATCCAGCTGGCAAAATAATCCTAAATATAAAAAAAAATTGAATTCATTTAATAAAGAAGATTTATTTGATTATTTAATAAGATTGTTATAGTTTATGCTGCTCAATAAAGTAAAAATAACCAATCTACGAATATTTTTTTCTGGGGAATTGCTCTAATGATTTTAATAAAAATTTTGGACTATAACATTTTCGATCTCAAGACTACTTTGGTGGGTGTCATCTTTAGAAAAATCAGTCTTAGAAAAATGCTAATAACTGAAGCGTTATGAGCACCTACGTAAAAACCTAATAAGAAATGTCAACAAAGCGGGGCTCGTTGCACCAGGTACTAAATTGTTAGTCTCTTATTTGATGCCTTAATTAAACTTTTAAAGCGGATTGAACAATGATCAATTAACATTTAACGCTTGTAAATGAATTCAATTAAAGCTTAGTGGATTAAACAATGATCGGATAACATTGAACACTTGTAAACCAATTTGATTAAAGAATACTTGATTAAACCATGATCGGATAACATTGAACGCTTGTAAACTAATTCAATTAAAGAATAGTTGATTAAACAATGACATATTAACATTGAACGCTTGTAAACGAATTCAATTAAAGCTTAGTGGATTAAACAATGATCGCTTAACATTGAACGCTTGTAAACGAATTCAATTAAAGAATATTTGATTAAACAACGATAGATTAACATTGAACGCTTGTAGACGAATTCATTTAAAGGGTAGTGGATTAAACAATAATAGATTAACATTGAACACTTGTAGACGAATTCAAATAAAGCGTAGTGGATTAAACAATGATCGGATAACATTGAACGCTTGTAAACAAATTCAATTAAAGAATAGTTGATTAAACAACGATAGATTAACATTGAACGCTTGTAGACGAATTCATTTAAAGAGTAGCGGATTAAACAATAATAGATTAACATTGAACACTTGTAGACGAATTCAAATAAAGCGTAGTGGATTAAACAATGATCGGATAACATTGAACGCTTGTAAACAAATTCAATTAAAGAATAGTTGATTAAACAACGATAGATTAACATTGAACGCTTGTAGACGAATTCATTTAAAGAGTAGCGGATTAAACAATAATAGATTAACATAGAATGCTTGTAAAAGAATTCAATTAAAGATTAGTAAACATAAAAATTAATAAATTGCACAGTTTTCAGTCCAGTAAATTTCGGGGTTAAGTTTCTGCCAATCTTAATTTTCAAGGTTGTAGACTCGGTAAGTGCAGTTAACGCCTATCCCTCATTCTCATTAGTCTAATGCATAAAATATGAACGTTAAGCGAAGAAAAATAACCGACATAAAGTATTAATATACATTAAGCAAAGAAAAATGCATTCAATAAAAGGTTACGAGCATTCCACAGCAGAATAAAATTGCAATAACTGTTAATAAAGTTATTTTGTTATTTAAATGAATGTGTAAATTAAAGTTATTGGAAGACTCGTTTAAATAATTCAATTAGCGATTCAGGAAAATCAATTTTATTTGCTTTTGCGAAACTTTACACACGTGTTGAGAAACATTGACTCGAGTGATTGCGACTCCTTTTTTTGATCCATTTAATTTTGTCTGGTAATTTACTTTTTTTGTATCGTAGCGTATGTAATTAATTTGTCAAGACTAACTGAGTTTTAACTACAGACTTTAGATCGGACCCACAACAGCTGTCTGGCTAGTTACTATAATTTCAAGCTTAGTATCGGACCCACAACAGCTGTCTGGCTAGTTACTATAATTTCAAGCTTAGTATCGGACCCACAACAGCTGTCTGGCTAGTTACTATAATTTCAAGCTTAGTATCGGACCCACAACAGCTGTCTGGCTAGTTACTATAATTTCAAGCTTAGTTTCTTCGATAACTAAGATGTTTTTCATTGTGAATTTTTTTTATACTGTTTTGTGTAGTGTGACTTAATAGCGAATACAAATATGCGTCAAATAATCTCTAGATCACCTTTGAGGTGGTCTTTAAAATGTATATAAAATAAATAAATTGTTTTTATGAGTGTTGCAATTTATTGTTTGAAATGTTGGTTCGTATTTATACAAACTTTGCACAAAATTCGATTTTTAGTTATAACTTGGACACGTTCGTTACACAGCAAAAACCTTTTAACCGTTTCAAAAAATAGAAAATTACAAAAATTACAAACGTTTCATCTATATTAAACAAATGATTTCACCTTTGTAAACAGAATTAAAATCTGTTTTTAAAAATTAAAATTACTAAAAATGTGGAAATGTACTTGACACCTGTCATTGTTATAAGGTAAAAGCCGCCTCGGTGGTCTAGTGGATAGCGTACTAGGCTTTCACCCCGAGGACCCGGGTTCGATTCCCGGCGAGGGCTTGGCATTTTGATACACTATACATCATCCCATCGTCTGCATTAGCCCAAGTGTGCACACAACAGTCAGACGTTAAACACCAAAAAAAAAAAAAAAAAAAAAAAAAATAAGGTAAAGAACACTAGTAGTAATATTGCTACTTCTTTGAAATCCGTTAATGCCTGCCGCGGTTATTTATTACGTCAAAGATAGCGTTTAAAGTCTTCACAAAAGTTTATCTGACGTCACAAATTTCTGAATCATAAAATGCTCTTTATAGCTTAGATACGAAGACTTGAATGCCAATTTATCCAGGAAATGAGTTCAGTGTTCTAAGTACAATGTAGTAGCATTGATTTGTTTCTAACACAACCCAACTTAACCCCTTTGACTAATGGCGCGTTACAAGAACACGGGTAACACGTAATTAAACGTCAATAATTAGGCTTCATAAATGATACAAGTTAGATTACCTTCTAATGGCGTGGACTTTGAATAGACCGCAGCTTATGTAACTTCTGTAAAGAAAGGTAATGTGGGCGAGGCGCGGTGGCATGGTGTAGGAGTGAAATGTTCGCCCGCCATTAGGTCTTTACGTGTCTCTCGTTCTCAGAGCGAAATCATAAAAATAAATAAACGGCGCAGAAACTTTCTCACTTTCAATAGTTTCACTGTAAACATGGTAGCGGGCGAAATAGAAAACAAAAATCGGTTTAGTTACTCAGAATTGTATTATCGGATTTTGTTTAAACTGTGATCATTTATGGAGAATCTCAGGTCAGTGTAAAAATTAGAAATAAAAGCAAATTTGTTCGTGAGTAAGTTGACAAAAAAAAACAACAAAAATCAGAGAAATTGGAAAAAATGGATGTACATCTTTCACATTTCGGAAGTACACATAAAAATCTTAAGATACATTTTTTCGTTGTTTCCGTAATTTCTATAAATAACAGCAATATGAATTATAGAATCATCGCAGCACGCAAATGTCTCTCTGACGTGCTGGAAGTGAATTTCTAAAAAGTAAAAATTTAACAATATTTTTTTATCTTAATCTTTTTTAATGGTACGATTTTACTAAAATAAGTTAGGTCAAATCTGTACAAATAAGCCCCATTTCTTTGTAAGCTTGTAAAATAATGGCCTTACTACTTTGTCAGCAACAAATAATATGTATTTAAGAAACATAAAATGAATAAAATTCGTTGAAGGCTTTCATATTAACAGGAAATAAATTAGTAAATATAAAATATACATATTCCAAAAAAAAGTTAACAAGAATATAGGCCTATCTTAATTGAAATTTGTATCAAAATAAACAAAAACAGCAATATAATTGAAATTGTATTAAGGATATCCAGACGATGTATGGACAGCATTAATCGGTCAATGGCCGAGGGACAATCTCCTGACATCGTCTGCAAACAATTTCCGAAACCATACACACGTCGCGTATTTTGAAAATCATCACAATCGAACAAAAAAATGCTTTACTGCGATAGTTTCTTCCCAAAACTCGCAGTGAGGTGCGTTCCTCAGAGTGACCAATACGAAGACGAGTAACTACAAGCTACTCTGTACAACTTGCACGTATCGATGACCCCCCTCCCCCCAAGGACGAACCAAATTTATTACCCTAATTTGTTACCGCTTACTTTTGCCCATTCATTTTCCCACATGCTTGGTTTGGATTAAAGATGCCAACAAAATCACGCTTTGAGTGCTTTGGGGACACGGTGTTCGATGTGGCTAAAGCTCACATCAGTTCTAGCCGCAGTTACTCCCGTTGTTTAACGCTGATCACTCGTCTCATTAGACTAACTGGCGTAAAGTAAAAACGCTATCTACAATTCTGGATTGACGCTCATTTCAAGGTCCTATTTTTCTTACCTTGACGGCAAATAGCTCATTTTCTAATGGAAATTCGCAAACAGAAAATAGTGTTCACTTACAATATATGATACGTGCACAGTGTGTGATTATTAACATTTATATTAGCTGTTATTCTGCATATTGTATTTGTATTTAAATGCAAAACTTATATAACAAACGATGGTTGCTTGAAATAAACGAAAATACCGAGGGAAATAGTATTTCATTTGTCTTTACGACCGTTACAGATAATGCACTTGTACTCAGATACCAGTTATTAGTATTACAGCTGCAGTACAAGTACTCATTACATTACAAATCACTGTTCCCATATTGTCTGCAGTTATACAATGGCCAAGTCGTACACATTTATGGAGTTGATTGATCGTTTTCCGTTCTGAAATAACAGTAATAGTTCACGATAAATTTAATGCCTTCACACAGAACAGAGTAATGATGAAAACATTACTTTTACAAGCATAACGGGGTGTGTTCTGTGCACACTAATTGTCGTATTTCCCACGAACAAAGGTATAATAAAGTGATAAAAAATAACAAGATATTTGTGCGTGCTTGCGTGTGTGTGTGTGTGTGTGTGTGTATGTGTGTCGCGCGGACTATAAAGTTTCAAACTGCAACTGCATATAATGGTTGTTTTAAAATTGATAAATTCTGCAATTACGTGTGTGTGTGAATGATGAAGTTCGGAAAATTGCATATCTCGAGTTTTCAAAGTGATGAAAACGTCTATAGCTAAACCGAGCTCACTCTCTTTTCTCTCTCTCTCTCTCTCTCTCACACACACACACACACACACACACACACACACACACACACACACACACACACACAAACACACACACACACACACACACACACACACACACACACACACACACACACACACACACAAATATATATATACGACGTGTGTTCAGAAAGTAACAAGAATTTTTAAATTTCGCGGGCTTGGAGAGGCCGATTGTCAAGCTTTTTTTTATTACATTGGTATACATTCCCTTAAAGTATGATAAAACTTTCAGCTGTTTTCATTGTTGACTTTGTCTGTGACAGCCACTAAGGTTAGACGTGTTTTATGAGCTCGGCGATTTCCGTTTGTAAAAAGAAATGGATCAAAGAATTTGTATCAAAGTTTGCGTAAAAAAATGGAATAAAGTGTAACAAAGTGTGTGAAATGTTAACAAAGGCGTATGGTGAGTATGCTATGAGTAAAGCAAGAGTTTACGAGTGGTATAAGCGTTTCCAAGAAGACCGTGAAGACGTTGAAGATGATGAACGCCCTAGACGCTCCAGCGCATCAACAACCGATGAAAACGTGGAACAAGTGAAAGAAATGGTTATGAACAATCGCCGAATCACAATTAGAGAGGTAGCTGATGATGTTGGCATATCGACTGGATCATATCATGACATTGTTTCCAGTGTTTTGTGTATGAAACGCGTGGCAGAAAAATTCGTTCCAAAATTGTTGAATTTTGAACAAAAACTGCGGCGAATGGGAGTTGCTCAGGAGTCACTAAATAAAGTCAACGACGATGTAGAATTACTGAAACGTATTATAACAGGTGACGAAATATGGTTTTACGGATATGTCGTCGAAACTAAGGCTCAATCATCCCAGTGGAGGCATTCTGGCTCGCCAAGACTGAAAAAGGCAAGACTGAAAAAAAGCTGAACGTGCAGGTTATGCTCACTGTGTTCTTCGATATTAATGGCATAATGCATCATGAATTCCTCCCAACAGGTGAAACGGTCAATAAGGAGTATTACCTACAAGCTCAACGCCGTTTGCGTGAAGCAACCCGAAAAAAACGTCCGGATCTGTGGAAAAACAATTCATGGCTTTTGCACCACGATAATGCACCAGCTCACACTTCATTGCTTGTTCGTGAATTTTTGGCCAAAAACAGTGCCGTAACGATGCCCCAGGCTCCATATTCGCCAGACATGGCTCCGTGTAACTTTTTCCTATTTCCAAAAATAAAGAAAACCTTAAAGGGCCGTCGTTTTACAGCCGTAGGTGACATTAAAAGCGCATCGCTGAAAGAACTAAAGGCTATCTCAAAAATCGATTTTGAGAATTGTTTCGAGGATTGGAAGAAACGCTGGCACAAGTGCATAATCTCCAATGGGGACTATTTTGAAGGCGACAACATCAGTGTAGAAGAATAAATACATATTTTGTTCAAAAAATTAAAATTTTCGTTACTTTCTGAACACACTTGTATATATATATATATATATATATATATATATATATATATATATTTGTGGTTGTGTGTGTGTTGAATAATAAACATTTTAATCATAACTAAAGTCATTACAGTATATACGACTTATTTAGTACAAAATAGCTGCATAATATATTTACATTTAATATTTTATTGTAATGATAATATAAATATTATTATGCACATAAATAAGTTGATATTAAATATTTAAATTATAATGAACGCCATTACACCATATATAAAATCTAGGGTTTGTCATTTAATATATATCCAACCAACCCATCCAGTAGAAAATTGTTAGATCGTTTGCAGTTAAATATATCTTGCACATATTCTGAATAAGGCTGTTCTTTAATAAATAAGTTCAATTATTAATACTTAAGTTATTATTGAACTACATTCCTAGTCCGGCCTTCAATTAGAACGCCAACAATGTGAACCAATGTTGTTTCGTTTATGCATATTTTCACTTCTGTCAACCATTTCCACGAATGCCACAATTTTAGTTTTAATTTTATACAACTGTTATGGCCGCAGAAGGTAACAATGGAAGAAGCAAACAATAAATTAAAGAATTCTGTTAATAAAATTAATAAAATGAAATAAAAATGGATAATAAATGTTAACGAGTGCCCTTACATTTAAATTTTACAAACCAGAAGATTAAACTTATGCAGTTCTAAGGTAAATAAAATATTACGCCGCTGAATGTCAAACTCACATGGAAAGAGCATGTAGAGGAGAAAACATCTTAAATATAAACAAATGACATGGTTCCTTGGGAAACCTTTAGATATAGGTTTGCGTAATAAACGTCTTGTCTACAAACAAATATTGATATCTATCAGGATTTATGGTATTCAGTGATGTTACGACTTACGGTATTCTGGAGGGCTGTGCAAAAAAAAAATAAACGTAATTTTAACATTTCAAAATAATGTCTTGCGGTACATGATCACTACACTACTACGTATCCACACCGTACACAGAGATCTGAAGATCAACAATACTGCGAAGGAGATAAGATGATTCTGAGACTCTTTTCATAAAAATATAAAATTTCTGTTATTGAACCAGAAATAAAAATCATGTATCACGTTTTCTCTTCCTTTTTATTTTAATTCACGACAAATTAACATAGCTAGTTTTTAACAACATAACCTAAAACTTATTATAGCCTTCAATGAAATCAGCTGATCGTTATGAATAAAACGACTGATCTTTTAATATAACTACCAAAAGTAAATTAACGATTCATTTCATATACTTAAGAAGGTCAGACGTCTTCGAAGTTTCCGTATAGTAATGGTTTTCAGGCGTGCCTTAAAAGCGAAAGGTCCCCGGTTCGATCCCGGATGGAAGCAGTAATTTTTAATTATAATTAATTTAATATGAGAATTGCGATATGAATATATTAACGATTCATTTCATATATTTACAAAGGTCAAACTTCTTCATACTTTCCATAGTGTAGTGGTTATCACGTGCGTTTCACACGCGCAAGGTCCCCGGAAATTTTAATTCTAATTAATTTATTAATATGAGACTTGCGACGCGCAAAATATACTATTATATATGAACATAAACATGTTCCTCGAATCACTCGAGGTGTCAGACGAGGTCAGGAGGCAGAGATCGGATAGGATGAAGGAGTATTGGAGGAAGAAGAAATTGGAATCTTCACAGTGCACTAATACGGATAAGAAGAAGAGACCGAAATATTGACTCAAAGTGGTCCCACGTGGCCTAAAAATTAAAAACAAAATTAATTAAAATGAAAAAAATTAAATTAAAAAATTAGATAATTAAAATTAAAAAATTATCTTTACAGAAGATTATATTTGTGTTCAAACTCTTTTACCGCTGCGATTGTCAACGCTGCCGTTCGCTGTATCGAGCTTTAAATTGTTTGTATTTATTTGCCATTTTAAATAAATATGGAAATATTTATTTTTAGTTTTTTTTACAGTTTTTAACACAGTTTTTCAAACAGCTGCATGACGACAATAGGCCTGGTGATAATAACGTCCCGCGGAACGGAGTGTTTCGGAGCTGGCACTAATAAAATAGTAAAATACTAGTCGGTGGCAGACAAGGTAAGTTTAAATTATGTAAATACGAGTAAAATGTCTCCCGACAAGAATGCTAATAAACATCACTGCGCTTGCGTTATGACAGTCGACACCTTCGGACAATAAATCTGACAAAGAAGCAGCTGTCAACAGTCTTTATTTAGTGCCAGTTGTGTTTGACGTTTTTTTCGATACTGGATACAAAATTTTGATCAGGCGAATGGTTTTCTGTTGAAAGTGATGTTTAGTACTAAATGAATAATTGGTGAAGTAGAGTAATTAGTAACTGAAAACATTTCTACTACGGAAAGTCTCCTGACTGATTTATTGAGCTCAGTTGAAGACAATAATCTTCCATTTGGTCATTATGATAACAGTATTAAGTACTAAAAAATTGTACAGTTTTTTTATAAATTTATACTTTTTATATCATTCTTCTGTTTTGTTTCTGTTTGGTTTAGGTACATTTTTAGTCTTTTTTTCAAGTATATTAACATGTATCGTGTCTAAGGGCTGGTTGTGATGGTTTTTGCGTAATACGAGTGCACAAATTTATATTGATATATAACAGTATATTTTGTGCCTCGCAAGTCTCATGTTAATAAATTAATTAGAATTAAAATTTCCATGGATCTTGCGCGTGTGAAACGCACGTGATAACCACTACACTATGGAAACTATGAAGAAGTTTGACCTTTGTAAATATATGAAATGAATCGTTAATATAATTTAGATAAATATTTAATAGTAAAAGGTCATTTTTTCTATATTAATTCGTAACGATCTGATGATTTCATTTAACAGCTGATAAGCTATAATAAGTTTCATGTTATGTTGTTAAAAAGTAGCTATGTTAATTTGTCGTGTTTTCGAACAAAATTATCGTAATAAAAATAAGAAGGAAGGAAAAAAATGATACATAATTTTCGTTTTTGGTTCTCAAACAGAAATTGTTTTTTTTACAGAAGCTTTTATTAATAACTAAATAAGGCTATAAAGAGTGTCGTATATTAAATGTAAAAGTTATATTATTAGCTCTTTTTACATTGCGAATAGTATATAAAGAAAGATGTTAAATCCTTATTTTTTTAAAGTTTTTAATTGTTACGACATGTTTTATGTTTAATATCAAATCTACATAAAATTAACAACATATTTTAAGTACATAACTAAAATAAATATAATAAAATTGATGTTATGTTTTATAATTAATAAAAAAATCTTTTTGCCAAATCGCTACAATTCAATTATGGTATTAGGACGTTTTAAAATTTTTAATTTATTGTTCAAAAATGTATTGTTCAATAATTATTTTAAAGAACTATACAGAAATCAAATTAGACGAAAAAATATATTAATTAATTCATTAATATCAACTTTAAAGTATATTTCTGATTCTGACTAACAAAAACAAGTATGTTTTCAACTTTTGAAAATAGAAATGATCATTAATATATTTAAAAATTAAAAATAATTTTGTGTTTAAAATACAGGAAGACACAAGGAGAGAAATGTTTTTGTTGTTCGATAAGTTCTGCACGAAGAGACTTGAACGGTGGGTCAGAAAGACGTCTGTCAAGACTGAATGTAGAGCAGGGTGAGCAAGCCGCAGTAACCTTTACACTGAAATAAACACTCTATTATCTCATTAAATATTTTACACAAACAGTACTTGTACCAACTTTGGAAACGTTAATATAAATAAAGCTGTTAACATTCCAGGTTTTCAAAAAGCAATACAATAATTAATATTTACTCAATAAATATGCAGCCGAAGATTTGTGTTGTTTTTTTAGTATTATAACGCATATTGTTACAACTGATGTTTACTGCAATTTATACGATGAATATAAATAATAACTAAATATATAGCATTATAAATTATTATAGTTTTATTATTAATATAAAAATAATCATGTATTTGAGTATTAACAATTTGTAATTGTTATTACAATTGTTTTATTTATCCTCATCTTTGATAATTACAAAAAACAATTTTTGTATTTAAATAACTGTATTGAAAAATTTGTGTAACATTTTTTTATTATTTATTTAATATTAATATTTAAATGATTAGTTTTATAGAAATTTTAATTCATATAGACCTACTACTGCAGTAAAAATAGTTTAAAATCACATTTTATAGAAAATAATACTTGCATGGACAAATAGGCCAGTGTGTTTTAAGTTGAAATACTTACATACATAGGTTAAAATTATATAATGGAACAATCACGTTTTGTTGAAGCCGATTTAATTAATATTAGATAATCTACACACAACTAAGTGCCTTCTAATTACTGTATTCTTACGTACAGTTTTGACTACAAAATACAATTCCTCGCATAACATCCTCAATCCAATACAAATACATTAGTGGTGAGATTTGTATCAGATGATTCCAGTACTCCGCAGCTTTCACAATAAAAGAATAATTTACAGGAAATACACAATCGTTAATTATTAATTAGCTTTGATATTTGCATAACAGTCCAACACCTTCACCCAATACTCCCACCTAACCTTTCCTTTCACTGTTGCATGACCTTATAAACATTTTACATTCCTTATAGTTCAAATTTAGCACTAATGACCCTGGAAAATATTTCTGTTCTTGTATGAAATTGGCCTTTTCAAACTTGAAGTCGTTAACTTGAAAACCAAATAAATGTCGGTTTCTAAATGTGAAAGTTTACAATGAAAATGTTATGTCGAATATTTTTTGTTTTTTCGTTGCCGCCGAGAGTTATGGACGCGGCTTGTAAAACTGAAATGGTAATAAGTCACTGGCGTAATCACGCAATGATTTATGGAAGGCGATGAGGAACTGCAACGCTGGGTGAAGGGTGAAGTACACGAAAGGAATTATACTTTAATCGTGTAATAGTTCCGCAAATTAATTCGATGTGTTTATCATTGAACAATCAATTGAACACAATTGGTTTTTATTATGTATTGCAAGATCTTAAAGTTGTCGGATTTATTTAAAAAAAAAAAAGATTTGTTCAACTTTTAAATTTTAAACATTGAAATCTTTAAATGTATGAAGTATAGAAGTAATTGCAACACGTAGATGATAATAAAGGCCTACTAAAATATTTTTATTGCTCTCATTTTGATATAATTGCTGATTCAATTAGAAATGAATTATTTAGAGGTAAGTGTGTGTGTGTGTGTGTGTGTGTGTGTGTGTGTGTGTGTGTGTGTGTGTGTGTGTGTGTGTGTGTGTGTGTGTGAGAGAGAGAGAGAGAGAGAGAGGGTGCGTGTGAACTCACTTTAAAGAAAGAAAACACCCATATACCATTTTCATTCGTAGTTCATATTAAATTAAATATCACCTTCATAATATTAATTGTAACCATCATTTAGGCTTAAGATACTTTCGTATAAAACAAAAATAAAAGAATTGTTTCAATAATTGATCAATCTGTAAGAAAATTAAAGAACCAATATTCTGAAGAAGAAGAAGAAGAAGAGAGAGAGAGAGAGAGAGAGAGAGAGAGAGAGAGAGAGAGAGAAGGAGGATGAGGAAATGAGCCTTTGTGAATGTTTATGATTCTGGTCCAAGCATTTGAAGAGATAACGTCAACATTTAAAAAAAAATTATTCAGTAAAACAAATTAAGGAACGTCCTTGAAACTGCACTACGACACCCGTTTTATTCAAAATTCAACCAAATTCAGTTCACAAAAAATAATAAAATAATAGATCACGTAACATAATTGTAAGCGTTAAAAATTTGCTGAGTGATACTTTTTAATACCTAAATTAAAAATTCCACCAATACCTTTAATCATTGGTATTAAAGGTATTCTTTGAGGACATAATTAATCAAAAAAAACTTATAAACCTTTTTTATAATTAGTGTAAATTTACAAACCGTTTTAAAACCAACCGGATGCATAAATTTAAATTAATCATTTTATTTTGTTTTGATCACCTCACAAGCACATCAACCGTCTAGTTATTAAGTAAAATGAAATGTTAGTATAGTTTCTGAATGGAACGTTAAGTGATTCTGAATTTGAAAGCTAACCGAGGCACAAAGTGAACAATGAACCTGAGATTTGTAATATTATAAAATAAAATAAATAAGCCAATAATTTCTGTAATCATACACATGTCATACGATTGATTTATTTATAGTATTTATGACTTAGAATCGCGTTGTACTACAAAACGTAAACGTAAATGCCTTATGCTATTTCTCACTTTGCTAATGAAACAAATTTATCGAGTTATAATCAAATGAGTGGTAATTTGGTTGAAGAATGTATTGCTGGTAGGAGGGGAGGGAGGGGGCGGGGGCGTAGTCTGCCACTGTAACTGGGTCAAAAGTAAATACTGCAGCTTGTTAAATAACACCTAGACCAACTGGCATTATGAAATAAGCCTTCCAGCCTTCTGTACACAGATCTGCTCTGAATACTGTTGCCTTCTTTGACAGGATCGGTCGGTATATGAAGAAAAACTGCGCTCATGTTACTGAACACTGTGCAATACTCCAGTACTTGTCTGTATTGTTATTGTGCAATAACGTACACGTGTGGAACTAGCGACAGAAGTGAAGCTTTCGTTTAATGATATCTTTGCTGAATATATAATTAGTTTGAAGATATGTTTACAAATATCTTGTTTTGTTTAAATAAATAAATACGTGGACCTAGCGTAGATATTATTTACTGTAGTTATAGTAAAAGATCAGTTGTTTAATATTAATTCGTAACGATCAGCTGATTTCATTGAACAGGTGATAAGTTATAATAAATTTCAAGTTGCGTTGTTAAAAACTTGCAATATTAACAACAATTATTATGAACCTTTA
>CM040183.1:25421053-25448553 GCA_022606455.1 Callitettix versicolor
CGAATAGAAACAAATCTACGAAGTGAAGAATGTAACGGAAATATGGAACGAACAAGCAAACGAATTTCCTCTTTTCTATTTCTGTTTCTTTCTTTTTCTTCCTCCTTTTCGATAACAGTATTATATGAAAACACAACGTTGCTTTGGTTTTGGCAATATTCCTTAATTGAAGAACACGAGCTCGTTGTATCCATTTATAATACATTCGAAATTAATATAAACTTATAATAATTGTTTTAATATTGCTAGTTTTTAGCAACATAACCTATTAACAGCAACTTATTATAGCCTATCTGTTGTTCAATTAAATCAGCTGATCGTTAGGAATTAATATAAAACAACTGATCTTTTACTATAACTACAGTAAATTAAATCTAAGCTAGGTTCACGTATTTATTTATTTAAACAAAATAAGGTATTTGTAAATATATCTTCAAAATAATTATATATTGAGATATCTTCAAAAATAATTATATATATATTTTTTAAAGACATCATTAAAAAATCTTTGCTTTTATCGGTAACTCCCCAAGTTCCACACGTGTACGTTTTTAAATAAATGTTTGTGTGAATTTGTGAACCGTTAAAAATCGTGGCCAACCGGTTAACTGGAGAGATTTCTTCATTATTTGCAAATTTTCATTTTACAGCTGACTCTGACAAATTCTATTTTATTTAATTCGCAATCGCGGTTAATTCGAATTTTTTACGACACTTGGAAATCCGTATTAAGACAGTGTTAAAAAATCTCGTTTAACTCGAACACATTTTGGATAATTCGAATAAATTTAGCTAATAAATTTAGGATAATACAAATAAATACCAAACTCGTCTTTAAAATCGATGTTTACCAAAACGACCGAGGTGAGATTTTTGGTTTTGGAAGTTAGGCTGCGCCAGTGTGATCACCTGTCCTATGTTCAGCCCTCTAAGACGACAGTTTTGCAGTCACCTCTATTTCCTTTCCTCCCTATTTGTTCGTAATCAGTTATTTGCTCTCAGTCACTTGTGTACTCAGTTTAAAAGTCTGCTTCTTTGGGAGTGTTTTATGTACTTGTTCTTAATATTCAGTAAACAAAATTCTTATTCTGGATTTTCGAATTTATCTATATATTATATTTTTTTTTAATTCGAATTTTTTGAACGGTCTCCTCTGCTTCACAGTCACAGTCAATTGTACGAGGTGTGTTCAGAAAGTAACGAGAATTTTTAAATTTCGCGGGCATGGAGAGTCCGATTGTCAAACATTTTTTTTATTATGTTGGTATACTTGCCCTTGAAGTATAATAAAACTTTCAGTTGTTTTCATTGTTGGAATAAAGTGTAACAAAGTGTGTGAAATTTTAACAAAGGCCTATGGTGAGTTTGCTATGTGTAAAGCAAGAGTTTACGAGTGGTATAAGCGTTTCCAAGAAGGCCGAGAAGACGTTGAAGATGACGAACACCCTGGACGCCCCAGCACATCAACAACCGATGAAAACGTGGAAAAAGTGAAAGAAATGTTTATGAACAATCGCCGAATTACAATTAGAGAGGTCGCTGATGATATTGGCATATCGATTGGATCATGTCATGACATTGTTTCCAATGTTTTGCGTATGAAACGGGTGGCAGCAAAATTCGTTCCAAAATTGTTGAATTTTGAACAAAAACGGCGGCGAATGGAAGTTGCTCAGGAGTCACTAGATGAAGTCAGCGACGATGCAGAATTACTGAAACGTATTATAACAGGTGACGAAACATGGGTTTACGGATACGACGTCGAAACTAAGGCTCAATCATCCCAGAGGAGGCATTCTGGCTCGCCAAGACCGAAAAAGGCTCGACAAGTGCGATCAAACGTGAAGATTATGCTCACTGTGTTCTTCGTTATTAATAGCATAGTGCATCATGAATTCCTTCCACCAGGTGAAACGGTCAATAAGGAGTACTACCTACAAGTTCAACGCCGTTTGCGTGAAGCGATCCGAATAAAACGCTCGGATCTGTAGAAAAACAATTCATGGCTTTTGCACCACGATAACGCACCAGCTCACACTTCATTGCTTGTTCGTGAATTTTTGGCCAAAAACAGTACTGTAACGATGCCCCAGCCTCCATATTCGCCAGACATGGCTCCTTGTGACTTTTCCTATTTCCAAAAATAAAGAGAACCTTGAAGGGCCGTCGTTTTACAGCCGTAGGTGACATTAAAAGCGCATCGCTGAAAGAACTAAAGGCTATCTCAAAAATCGAGTTTGAGAAGTATTTCGAGGATTGGAAGAAGCGCTGGCACAAGTGCATAATTTCCAATGGGGACTATTTTGAAGGCGACAACATCAATGTAGAAAAATAAATAAATATTTTGTTCAAAAAATTAAAATCCTCGTTACTTTCCTAACACACCTCGTACAGTTACCGCTGTTGGAGAAGTAAAATCACTATTAACAATACAAACTTAGAGAATAGTCACGAATTTATTTAGTATATTTAATTTACTTCTTTACTCTATTTTATTTTAAGATTAGGATATGTGCCCACAAGAAACGTAACACAATTCTGCTTGTAGTTATAAGCGTAAAGAGGTTTTTTTAATCTAAACATTTTTCTTGATTTATATTTCGATTTATATCTCGCCGTTCGGCAATTACCTTCATTTTAACTGTCGATTGTTGACCTTCATTTAAACTACTCTTTAATTTTGTTTACAGTGGGTGAAACGATTTGGGACTACAATCAAAAAGTGGCTTTTGTTTCTAAAAAATACTGAGCAGTTTTATTTATTTTCATTTATTTATTTATTTATGTAAAAGAATCGCGTCATTCGCAACACATCCGATAGGATATAAATAAATCTCTAATTAATGGGTATGAAGTTCAGTGTTTAATCAATAATCCAGCCAACGTGGTTGTAACAGGTAATTATTATTCATTTACACTCGTTCTTTTTGGCAAACGCATGCACTGACACTTTCCCACGGGATGGTTCTTCAGTGAAGATGATTTACAATGAAAGCTGAGGTCACGTGACCCTAACAACGCGTGGGTTTCTAGATGTAGACCCTAACCTAACCTATAACTGCAAGTTTCTGTTGATTCAACGCCTATTTCCTGTACATTATCTTACTTCATCTGTTGACTTTAGGTTTTGTTGAATAATCATATCTAAATATACTTGTATTCCGTAAATAATTGTTTTCATATAGTTAATAAAATCTTTAAAGAGTATTTTTTGTTTGTTAATATTTGTCAAAGGAGTTCCTTTATGGGAAAAACCCTCTCAGCTAAAAAAATATACGTGGGGTAACAATAGTAATTTGTTGGAAATATTTTATTTTGGCAACGTTGTGTGAATGTATGGTTAAAATGATAATTTCATGTTAATAATGATTTATTTAATTTTTATTTTCAAAAAAGCTTCAAGTGGGAGAACAATACATTGAGATAATCAAAGAATTCAAATACCTCGGGGAATGGATCAGCTGGAACGCCTTAGAGAAAAAAGCTATGGAATCTAGGAGAAATAAAGTTGAATTAGCCTTCCAACTTACCAAGGACACATTCAACAAGAAGTCCCTCTCCTGGAATAAAAAGATAAGGCATTATCATACGATAATTAAACCAGAAGCCTTATATGCAGCTGAAACATTATCTCTCACAACCCAGAGCCCAGTTGAAAGCCTGGAAATCAAAGAAAGAAAGATATTACGAAAAATCTTAGACCCCAAATTCCGTAACAACCAATTACTCCACATCAGGAATGAAACTCTTTACCAAAAAACTGAAACACTATCAGACACAATAAGAGAAAGGAGAATTGATTTTTATGGACACATCCTCCGAATGGACAAAAATAGACTAACCAAAAAAATATTTGACTACTTTCGCAACAGAAGAGCCAAACCACTTTGGTTTAGAGAAACGGAGAAAGACATAACAGAACTACATATCACTGACACTATGCTCATGGACAGAACAGCCAAAACAATAACCAAGGACAAGACGCAACGGTTCCAAGGCAAAGTCAAATCCAAGCGAACGATCCAAATCTCTGACGAAGAAAGAAAAGCAAGATCACAACGAATGAAGCACTACGAGGAAGGTACAGAACATTAAAAGTGATTGATTTAGTGTACCCCAAAGTTGGGTGAAACGAATAAAGAAAATGATTTATTTAATGTCCATACTTTACAAATGAGGGACGAGTCGGTAAGGGAAAACTTACGGTATTAACCTTCGACCATGAAGTGCGCAAGTCCGGAGACTCAGCTGCCCGTAATTTAACTGAAGGCCTATCGTCTATCTTAACAATCTTCTTTGATGGTTCGATAAAAGCAATTTGAAGAATGTAGAAAAAATTAAAAAAGAGGTGACAAAAATGTAAATTACAAAACGTTAAATTTATATATTAAGCAAAGTGCATAACTACACACAGGATTTAAAATTACTTCAAAAATAAAAATAACTTACCTAAAATTAATTATTAGAAGCCAAGGCGAGGGTTTTTATAAATACAATTTATATACAAGCTCTGTATTGTTTATTAATTACAATGAAAATGCACATTTATAATATGTCTTATTAGTCTAAATTACAGACAATATTAGGCTAGTAATAATTGCACAAAACGAAATGCTAATTAATACTTGATGATTACAAAAATTCAAATTCTTACAAGCAATTTAGCGCATAAATACTTTCTTATATGTTTTTAAATAATTAGTTAGTGGTATCGTAATAATGCATATGCTTGAGTGTCTGTAATAAAAGTTATATTTTTAAAGATTAATTTTTACTCAAAAAAGTTTAAATAATTTATCCGTAGAAATATTCTCTTATGCATAATCTGTAAAAAACAACAATAGTTTTTTATCCTTAAATTTAATTATTATAATAAGATTTTATAATTTAATGGTTAAATTACATTCAGTTTAGAAAGTGAAAATTACAAACCTTTTTAATTATTTTATTAAAAATTGGAAACACTTGTAAAACAGTGTCACATAAACAAACTATATTGTTCGTCACTTAATTCTAGTAATTTTTAAATTACTCTTTTCTTGTCCCTGTCGTCTTCTTCTTCATGCCCTGGTTGGTTTAGTTCATTTTGATTGGCGTTTTGATTTGCTGCCAGGATTTGTTTTCCCTGAGCGTCTTGTCCTTGAGGAGGTATATTACCCACCGCTTCTCCTGCAGGAACTATCGGGACTGGGGCAGCCGGGTTTTGTTCGACGGGTTGTATTTCTTGATCCAATGTTCCGTCTTGCGCTTGGTTCTTAGCGTCTGACGAAGGTCGGTAAGGTAGACTGTTTACATTAAGCTTTCTGTCCTGACTGTTTTTGCCGATGACCACTTTGTACGGGATGTTCTGCGTAGCGCCGGCTGTCAGGTTCGTTTCCGTGCCCGCTGTTAGATTCTGTGCCCCTTGAAGTTTCGGCTGTTCCTGTACCGTCTCATTGCCGGCTTGCTGGAAGTCGGAGTTGAACTCTTCCGAAGTGTCTTGAGACGGGTGTATGAACACGACGTATATAAACAATACGCCTACGGATAAGAATACGAGTAAAAATATTTTGTGGCCAGTCTCCATGTTGCTTGCTTAAAGGTGTCACTGAACGAGTGATCAATCTGTTACCGCGGCTTTGTCTGTTAGCACTGCACACAGATAAGCAAGTTAAACAGATTAATGTGTGCAGATACACAGAACGTGTTGACTGTTCTAACAAACATGTTGTGTTTGTTCCTGACTCAATTATTAAATAACAAACATTGAAAGCACATATTTTTGTGCTCAACCTTTCAATCTTCAAAATGTAAATCATTTTCTCAGTCTTACTGACGTGATAAGAGCGATTTTACAAAAAGTAACATTGAATAATATCACATGGTTATTCAAACGACAAAAAAACTGGATTTGGTATAAAGTGGACACGATTGTTATCCAGCGAACGTTTCAAAATGCAGGTCATTCGAAAATCTCAACTTTGAATCTTAACCATTTTTTAAACTTGACTTTATTATCAGCGTTAAAATTTGAAAAAAAAAATTAAATTTCAAAATTTCATTTACGAAATGAACTTTGCCCGAAGTCAGTTGTAAAGTTTTTGCTGGGTAAGGAATATTTAGTCTATTATCAAAATTATTTTTTGTGTAAAGTACGAATAAAATGAAGTAAAATCACGAATTAATATATTCATTTTTTGTTTAATTTTGTATTGTTTTTAACAATTGCTTAACAAAAGCATTAAACAATTGTTTAGTTGCTTCACTTCAGGTGAACAATCCTTTACGTTAATTAATTTTTTGATATTGTATGCATTTCAACAATTCATTTTTCAATATCGTTATTAAAATTCTTAAATATATTTTTTTAGCTTTGCTTAGTTTTTGTTAAAAATATGAAACTTAATTTTCAATTTAAAACAATACATTCATTTTTTTGTGCAAACACACACACACACACACACACACACACACACACACACACACACACACACACACACACACACACACACACCAGTTATCCTACCTTTCGATAGAATATATTTGGAACCATTGAATATTTTATAACTTTTTAGATAATATTAATTAATTAAATATTCAGTCATGGTGACCATTACTGTGTAAGCATCGTTACCATTTCCAACAAGACATGTTTGGACCAGCTCAAGTACATGTTTAAACACGTATCGAAACAAATAAATTAGATGCTTTTGCGTTTTTAGTAAGCGCTTAAAATAAAAATTATTCGTCCTTCAGTTTCGGAATGGTAATAGTAGCCTGGATGATAGCCTGGATGGTAGCCTGGGTGGTAGCCTGGGTGGTAGCCTGGATGGTAGCCTGGGTAGGAGCCTGGACAGTAGTCTGGGTGGTAGCCTGAATGGTAGCCTGGATGGTAGCCTGGGTAGGAGCCTGGATGATAGCCTGGACGGTAGCTTGGATGGTAGCCTGGATGGTAGCCTGGATGGTAGCCTGGATGGTAGCCTGGTAGGAGCCTGGATGGTAGCCTGGACGGTAGCTTGGGTGGTAGCCTGGATGGTAGCCTGGGTGGTAGCCTGGGTAGGAGCCTGGATGGTAGCCTGGATGGTAGCCTGGGTAGGAGCCTGGATGATAGCCTGGGTAGGAGCCTGGACGGTAGCCTGGATGGTAGCCTGGGTGGTAGCATGGATGGTAGCCTGGATGGTAGCCTGGGTAGGAGCCTGGACGGTAGCCTGGGTGGTAGCCTGGATGGTAGCCTGGGTGGGAGCCTGGATGATAGCCTGGGTAGGAGCCTGGACGGTAGCCTGGATGGTAGCCTGGGTGGTAGCCTGGATGGTAGCCTGGGTGGTAGCCTGGATGGTAGCCTGGGTGGTAGCCTGGGTGGTAGCCTGGGTGGTAGCCTGGATGGTAGCCTGGATGGTAGCCTGGATGGTAGCCTGGATGGTAGCCTGGGTGGGAGCCTGGATGGTAGCTTGGTAGAAGTAGATATTCTTCTAATTAAACGGTGCTATTAAGATTATGTTATAAATTTTGGGAAATTTCTCACTCGCATTACCAAATCAACTGAGTACTGTGATTTTTACCTGAATCCACCAATAAGTTTATCACTGAATTTGTCGTGAAATTAGAGTTATTAATTTTCCCAAATAAAACGAACCAGTTTTGCAGTAACTGGCAACAATGGACTTAATTTAAAAAATTGCCTTACATTTTGTTAAACATTTGGTCACGTTCTGTATGAAGGCTATAATTTCAAACCAGTGTGACAAATTGTAAACGAAAGCCGTTTACAATCCGGGAGAAAAATAGAAAATATACAAACCTGATCGACCTTAAGCTTTGTTTCATTTGGTTTCTTGTCCAACCGTAAATTTCTTCTTATTATTATTATTTTGAATAGCGACACATGCGCTTTGTGCACTTAAGGGCTGTATTCTCTGCAGTGTTTGTGAGCCCACTAATGCATTTATACCAGTGAAACCTTTGAGACATGTAGTCGAAGATGAAGTTCATTTAAGTCTTTTCTTTGACAACAATTAAGTCTTAAATTTGTGTAACAATTAACAACAACAAAGAGTTAACAAAATATTTTTGTAATGATATTAGAAAAAATAGAGTAACTTGTGTACAACTCAATTCGATCCTGTTCTGTTTTATTAAAATCAAGTCTGTATCAGAACAACTTATTATAATTTTGAACTAATTATAATCAGAACAATTAATTATTATTATTATTGTTGTTGTTATTTTTATTGTTATTATTATTGTTATTATTATTATTATTGTTGTTGTTGTTGTTGTTTTTGTTGTTGTTGTTGTTGTTTGTTATTATTATTATTATTATTATTATTATTATCATTATCATCATTATCATTATCATTATTATCATCATTATCATTATCATCATTATCATTATCATTATCATTATCGTTATCGTTATCGTTATCGTTATCGTTATCGTTATCGTTATCGTTATCGTTATCGTTATCGTTATCGTTATCGTTATCGTTATCGTTATCGTTATCGTTATCGTTATCGTTATCGTTATCGTTATCGTTATCGTTATCATTATCATTATCATTATCGTTATCGTTATCGTTATCGTTATCATTATCATTATCATTATCATTATCATTATCATTATCATTATCATTATCATTATCATTATCATTATCATTATCATTATCATTATCATTATCATTATCATTATCATTATCATTATCATTATCATTATCATTATCATTATCATTATCATCATTATTATTATTATTATTAGCTGGATATTTGCCATCATTTTTGTATGTGGAATAGCACACAACGTTTCGAGAGCTTAATCCAACTCTTGTGGCAAGTGCTTCACTGAAATCATTTAAAGCCTAAAAATTTAGTCACAACTTAGAATACGGAAACTAAAAACAGAAACATACGCTCAAAGTGTCAGAAGTCAAAATAATTCACGGAACGTCGTGTATTGACAAAAATAATTTCAACTGTTCAGTCAAAAATACAAAACAATAGCATGTATTTTCCAGCACTGAGTAATGAGTTCAAATAGAGAAACATAATCTACATTGAATACAGTGTAGATATCACGTGACTGCGAGCCTGTACTTCTGATGTTTTTTTTTTTTTTTTTTTTTTTTTTTTGTTTTAACGTCCGACTATTGTGCACACTTGGGCTAATGCAGACGGTGGGATGATTTTATAGCGTATGAAAATGCCAAGCCCTCGCCGGGAATCGAACCCGGATCCTCGGGGTGAAAGCCTAGTGCGCTATCCACTAGACCACCGAGGCGGCTGTACTTCTGATGACGTCAGCTGTACAGTCGAAATACATTTTTAAAAATGCAAAAATTGTATTACAAAAATATTATATTTTTAAAAACAAATGTATCACTTAAAAAAATTCTATATATTTTTAACACTCTTTCAAAAAGAAAACATTTTTATTTATATTGCTACAAAATATTGTATAGTTAGTTTAAACACTATACAATACCATAGTAGAAAAACAAATTATTGCAAAGAGACAGCCAATAAGTACTTCTCAACAATTATCACTTGTTTGAAATATTTCAATTATGGTAGCATTGTAATTGGTTCATAAATGAAGCTATTTATTTATTATAAAATAATTTTATTTATTAAACATTATTTTGTTACGTAATTATCAAGCTTTTGTTAATGTCCACCAGATGCCAGTTCGGTTGTTTTCCCAGAATTCTGTTCACATGTGACGTACTGTTGATAGCGATCGTTTCGCCCCCAGCATAGATCGCCGTCCAAAGCCCGAGGGTCCCGTAACCGATGATTGAGTGGTTACACCGCGATAACAGCGCCAAATCGTGCCCAGGATTTTCTACGCCGCCTTTACTGGCAAAAAACACATCTGAACCGGCCAAATTCTTCTCGGCCCAATCGATGTCGTCGCACACCACTAAAAATACAGGGGTACCGAATTTCTTACTGTCTCTAAAATATTTCATGGCGGCTTCGAAGTACTCTGAGCTTACAACGGATACGTTGTATTCACTTTTAACGTAATCCAAAATATCTGTCCTCCTCACGTACACTCCGACGTATGTAATATTCAGATTAGTTGCATTCGGGTTCGAATTCTTAAATACACTTTTCACTGTGTTCATCGTTTTCTCAGTTTCAGCAATAATTTCTTTTTTATACTTCAAAACCTTTTTGATTTCATCGATTTTTAATAAAACAGGTTCTACGACTAAACTGTATGCCGATAATATAATGTTACCTTTTTTATAAGCGAACTTCGAAGAGACTTTGTTTAACGGTATAAAATCGTTTGAATCCACATTCGGTGTTTTCCAGTCCGTATTTCGGTTGCAAGCGCACGTTTTGGGGATGGCTTCCAGCGCAGGTAAGTCCACGTTTTCAAAAATTTTTGTCAGAGTTTCAACGATTGTTTTCGGCACGTAAGGCACTCTGGACCCTGGAAGGAACTTGGATAAACTGTACACGCTCACGTATTCCCAGATGCTGCTTGCGATTTTTCCGGTTCCTGTAGTAGTCAAAACACTCGAAGGACACCCGTCAGCGTCTTCTTCGACAGTTTCCCGCTCCTTAGTGGGTATTCCTGAAATCTCTTTAGAGTCGTCTGAATTAGATTGCGGATTCGCCTGCACGTTGATTTCCCTCGGGGTTTCCGTGGGTTTAGCGGTAGTTGTTGTCGGCGCCTTTGTGGTGACCTTCACGTCGAACTCCACCGCCTTGTTTGCATCCAGAGCTCCGTTGAACTCTTCCAGAAGCGGTTCAGCCGGTGTGGTCGCCTTTTGTTCGCCTGCCCACAGTTCGCTCTTCGCATCACCGTGGACCACCACATTCTTCTTGGATGTCGGCGAGAAGTACAAGAATATAATGGCGTAGGAGAACAACACGAACACTGACACTCTGACGCAGATGACCCCTCCTCTGGAATGCCTCGCCATCTAAACAAAATATTAACTCTAAATTTTGATCGTCTTTTTGCTGTCAGAAAGGCGACATGATACAAAGAGTTTTAAACACATACGACACACCTGTTTGACTATTTCAGCGCCTTGGTAAATAGTTTACGTCAACACTAATAAACCACAGATCAAACACGCTTATCTTTTATCACGTTTTATTGTTAAGATTTAAACAGCTCGGTCGCTATTCTTACTGAAATTAATTAATCAAATTTTGTCAGCATCCTAAGTTTTGTTTTTTTAACATAATTTTGATTTAAAATTAACGCATACTTCCGTAAACATTTGTAATTGGAAAATATCCTACAATGTTATTAAAAATTTATTTATAAACCATAAAGGCCTTATTAGCGAATATATTTTGGAAATAAGTTGTTGTAGATGCCGTTATGGTAAGACCCAGACTCGAAACGTTAAAATGAGCGTAGATCCTGACTGCCAGGTCATTTTTAAGCAATTTTTAAAAATTGTATGTATTATGTGTTAGCACTCTTACTATTCGCAAAATTTTGGTTGTATTTGATTCAAACTTTGCGCGAAAATCGATTTTAATAATTGCTTGGACAAATCATTTGTTTGCCAGCAAATTCTGTTCAACATGGTTAACATTTCAAATATTCTCAAAATCTATTCATTATTTTTTTGTTTTACACATTTTTGAAAATCAGCGAGGAAGCTGCCTGCAAGATTATAACTATTTCATAACTATTTACTACAATTTTTATCCTATTTGCTATTGCCGGGTATAATATATATATATAATTGTATTTAGTAAAGAAATGCTCTGCTATTTGTAGTCGTAACGTTCCGTCAGCTACCCCTAACGCTTAAATATCAACCCAAATCATTGAATATAAACGTACTCGAATACGTGATAGCATTGTGAGCACTCGCTGCTGTGGAAACGTGTTCAACTACAGTTAAATAGATAATAGTACTGTCTATTTTCTCAAACGTCTCTACCTACCGTCCTTGCAGATTGAGCGTTCGTAGCGGCAGATTGTCTAACTACTTGGATTTTAGCCGTTAATATCGAATACGTTTTTTATAATGGTCTCTGTACTTCTAGTCCGTTTGTATTTCACGCCCAAATCTATTAAATTTGAGCACAAAACTTACTCATAACCGCATAGTTCCAAATATTATATCTAACAGATAAAATATTGATATATTTCAAAGGAAATATTTAATATTTTGTTTATAACTTCATTTTGATATTTCGATATTCTTTTTCTTTAAACAATAGTTCATTATAAAAAACGAAAAATGTCTTATGGGTATTAAATTTAACGTTTTTCAAGTAAAAACAAAAAAATATAAAAATACAATTGTAGCGAGAAACATTATCTCTCACAACTCAGGGCCCACTGGAAAGGCTGGAGATCAAAGAAAGAAAGATATTACGAAAAATCTTAGGCCCCAAATTCCGTAACAACCAATTACTCCACATCAGTAATGAAACTCTTTACCAAAAAACTGAAACACTATCAGACACAATAAGAAAAAGGAGAATTGATTTTTATGGGCACATCCTCCGAATGGACAAAAATAGACTAACCAAAAAAAATATTTGACTACTTTCGCAGTAGAAGAGCCAAACCACTTTGGTTTAGAGAAACGGAGAAAGACATAACAGAACTGCAGATCACTGTCACTATGCTCATGGACAGAACAGCCAAAACAATAACCAAGGACAAGAAGCAACGGTTCCAAGGCAAAGTCAAATCCAAGCGAACGATCCAAATCTCTGTCGAAGAAAGAAAAGCAAGATCACAACGAATGAAGCAATACCGGGCTACGAGGAAGGCACAGAACATTAAAAAGTGATTGATTTAGTGTACCCCAAAGTTGGGTGAAACAAATAGAGACAATTGTAGTGAAACTATTTTCCTTGCAATTGCTCCAGTATTCTGAATCTTTGTTAACAGTGTTAAATTCACGATCGGTCCAAAACGTTTTCTGTTTTGTATAGCAGCTATAAATAAGCTTTGGATCTTAGGTGTGTGGTTGTAACACGTAATTTTGGATCCGTGAATTCTCTTTGATGAATCTATAACGCTATATTGCAATGCATTAAACCTCCACATAGCCTGTAGTTGTGTCAGTTATTCTTGAAATCATCTTAATTGTGTTTAATCATGATTCAAAATGATTTATTTATTTAAACATGTTCAGTTAATTTTTTTACAAAATCTAAAATAAAAGTAATTTTAATAATTCAGGACGTATAAGTAAATAAATTAGGCATATTCCATCAAGGATCAAGGAAGGAATTTTGAGGATAACATTAAAACTGCATCCGTTAGGCACAGCTGTTTTTGGTAGAAACATTCTTTCGACGTTTTGCTTTTGGTTCCCGAACCCTGGGTTTAGACTTGAAGCAAGAAGTCTTTGCATGTTTTTTGGGCATATAATTTTACTTCTCCACACAAAGAGTGTAGATAATTATCTACATTTATTAAAAATCTTAATTTTTAAAAGCTTATAACACAAAATGTTTAGTGTATGTATGCATCGCAAGGTAGTCAAAAACGTAGTAACACTTTTTGAGAAGTTATTTTAAAGGATGGATAAAGAATAATTAGGACACAATTATTAGTTTTTATAAATGAAGTGAACACAAAATTACTGTGATTTTTCATATTGCAGAGATCAGTCATTTATTAAACCTTCTTTTATACTTACGTTTTTTCCCTCGTTTGTACCAAAATAAATAGTAAAAATATAACCTTACTACAATATTTTCTACCGATAAAACCTCCTCTTTACCAGCTTTTCGATTAATAATAAAATATTTTCAATTAAATTCGAAGTGTTTAATCTTAAACAACTCATAACGTAGTCTAAGTTTAAAGAATATTACCAAACATGTTTTTAATTAAATTACATAATCACTTTAGCTGTTCATGTTCCTCGTAACGCGGTCGTGCTGTAATTTTATTGTGAACAATTAAACTGTAACCAATGATTTATTATTCATATTCGCCGTAAACAGTTGTAATAAACAAGTTCTATTGAAGTAGTTCTGAAGGAACAGCTGTGACGGCTCGTAACCAGCTGCGTTAGTGAACATCATTTCTACCGTTTTCATTACCATTTTGCTGTTGCACATTGTGTGTTTATTTACAGATTAGAAAATTTATAATTATACTTTGAAAAATATTTACATTCGCTACGTTCACAGTGGACTTTTCACTCCAGAAAGATGTGTAAGGATTTACACTTTTTTTAGTGTCCAGTGCATTTTTTATAAATGCAAAAGTCTACTGACGCCTTAAGAAGCACTGCAATACCGTTATTTTCTTTACGTTACCTTAACAGACTTGCTTTAGCAAAAAATATGTTCTAAGAACTACCCTTTAATCAACGTTGAGACGTTACAATTTTTTTTTAAAATTAATTTAAAGTTAGTAAATATTCATCCAATAATACGTTTTTAATATATAAATTCAAATTCAATAAAACGTTATTTTCATTATGAGGCCATTTGGTTCAATAGGTATGAAATGTATGATTCTGTGCAATAATAAATTTTAAAATGATAAGTTACTGTGTTTATAAAATTTAATTAGCATACCAACAATGCCATCTTGTTTACGCTAAAACGTAACTTCAGATTATGTCTACCACTTAACACATTAAATAAACAATAATTCAAAAAAACTTAGCAAAATAAGAACGACCACTGTTTAATAAAAAAGTATTTATTTGTTTTACAAAAACTCTGTCTTACCGCATCAGTCTTATATTACCAAATAACTGGTTTCTTTCCGTCTAAATGTACAAAATGCCAGTTCTTCTCTTTCCAAAGTATTTGGTAAATTTGATTACTAGTTTTAATTGAAATAGTTTCGCCGCCTGCGTACAAAGCCGTCCACAAGCCGAAAGTTCCGTAATCGATGATGGAATGGTTGCAGTAGCACAGCACGGCCATATCGTGTCCTGGACTTTCGACGCCGCCATAACTAACCGAAAACACGTCACTCTTGCCCAACAAGTTCTGCTGGACCCATGGCACATCGTCTGTAACCACTAAAAACATTGGTTTCCCTAAGTCAGGCCTTCGGTGCCTGAAATAGTCCATCGCAGCGGTGTAGTACTCCGCGGTCGCTTCGCTCAGGTTGTAATGTTTATTTAAATAGTCGATGTAATCAGTGCGGCGTACGTGAACTCCCACGTAGGTTATCTTGGCGTCGCCTACTTCGTTGTTCTGATAAAACGCTTCTGTATTCTTCTTGATAGTTTGCAAGGCTGCTTCGTGGACGTCCCTTTTGAACGTGAATTCCCTTATTATGTTCCGTCTGTCGGCTTTGACCGGTTCAAGAAGAAGAGAATACTTTGGTAATATTAAGTTTCCGGGGACGTTTTTAAATTTCTTTTTAAGGTTACGCAAAGGAAAGAACGAATAAAGGTGTATGTTGCTCTTGTACCAGTTGGTGTTCTCGCAGCATTTGCAAGTTTTAGGTATGTCTTCGACTATAGGTAAAGTTAAATTGTCAAACGTGTCGGACAAGGCATCCATTATGTACTTCTGAACGTAAGGTTGTCTGTGTCCTGGGAGGAACTTGGACAGACTCTGTACAGTAGCGTATTGCCAGATACAGTTGGCCAACCTGCCCCCGCCTATTATTGTCAGCACATCTCCTGAAGGACAAGGACCTCTGCCGCGTTCGAACTGCGTGTCTACGTCTGTCAGCGGGTCTACGATCTTGTTCCAAATAGTCTGGAAGATGTTACCGTCTCCGTCGTTGGTCACTATTGCGGGCGTGTCCGTTGCTTCCGGAGAGTTTTCAGTAGTGAAGGAACTTTCTGTGACATCCGCTCTGACCTTACTTATCTCTGTGGGTTGTCTTACTTCCGTTGAACTAAATGTAGGGTCACTCTTCTTATCACTGTCAGATTGTGACGACTGAAGACCAGATGGTCTAGTCGGATAAGGCGCGTTAATATTCTTCTTATCGTCTGTCTCTGGATTCGAAGTAACCAGAGTGTTTGACTCTACGTTTATGTTTTCGATTAATTTTCCCGAAGAATTTTTCGACAAAACGTTTTCTGGAACAAACCTATTCCCATCCGCAAACACCTGCGATCTCCTGTCGCTAGCTTCTTCGAGAGGAATTTTAGGCAGTACTTTTACTTTTTTCTTTAAGTTTTTCTGTCCGGGCGTATGGTGTCCGATTTCCGGTGTTCGTTGGTTCGACGAAGGTTGGTCAGCAAAACTCGGCGCTATCGTGTGCGCGTATTTTTCTCCTGTTGAGAACTTGTCGTCTTCCAATTTCCTCAGGATCGCTTGCATCTGACGGTCGCTGTTTTCATCGCTTATCAGAACCGAAGAATCTTCAGAAGGCGAGGACGCTATCAAGTACCACGCGTAAACAAACGCGAAGATAAAAAATAACCTCATCAATAGAGGCGCTAGTTTCGCCATTTTGACGTGCGCGCCGCTATCACACAACTGATTCGCACAGTGTCTCATCCCAACTCGGTAAACAGAACTTATCTTAGTTTATGCTTATCAATGTTTATGCTTTCTGTTATCAGATGAATGTGGACTTAAATGTACACATTTCAAGACTCGAGGCTGATTAGCCTTGTTTGTCATGTACATAAGTGTAGCACCTTTATGGATCACACAACTTGCGTTTTACGTTATGTTCAAAATTATATTAGTTATCATTTTGATTAGTGATGGTAAAATTTATTTATATTATGCCAAATTAGCAATCACACACACACACACACACACACACACACACACACACACACATACACATATATATATATACACACATATATATATATATATATATATATATATATATATATATATATATATATATATATATATATATATATATAGTAAAAGAAGAAGATTGCTTTGGTTGAAAATTGCACAGATTATTACAATGTGTGTGTGTGTGTGTGTGTGTGTGTGTGTGTGGTTTGTGTGTACATTATTATACATATAAAGTAATTTTAACGACCCCATAAAAGGTGTTATAGAAATTAGGACTAGTACATTTTCTAATGGGGAATCGGTAAATATATTTTTTAGAAAATATGACGACTCTTGCGGAAAATAAATTATTTCATTTTCATGTCAAAAAATTATATTTATCTGATATTTTTCATGGATGCTTCAGTGTTTCTGTGAAAATTACTCGACCCTGAACGAATTTACAGTTTAAATTTACGAGTTTTCAATTTAAATTTGACAAATATCAAAGATACGTTTCTTAATTCAAGAACAGAAATAACTGTCAAGCCTTTTTTGTCCATAAAACACACCTACTGCAATGAAAATAGAAGTGCTACAGCGATTTTTATAATGTTCGCCGGGATTGAATCGAAAGAATTTTAAATACAGTAAATTTAATTTTATTTTATGTAAAACGGTCTTGAATGTGAATATTCATAAATATGACCATTTCAATTTAATTTTCTGTCAATTTTCGAAATGTATATCAAACTTCAGCTGCTGATAAATTCGGAGACACACGTAAAAGTATGAATTTTATTTTCATTTTAGGCTGGTTGAACGTTTATTGGTACATGTTGTATACCCTGTACTCATATAACACCACAACTTATAATAGACAAATTATACAATTTACAATTTCTGATCCTGCCGTTAAAAACACAAATATTTTTACATTTTGGCACATCTACAACCGAATCTCTCGCTAATTAAAACTCATTAAACATATTTCTGGCAGTTTTAGATTAATTGCTCGAATAAAATCCATGTTTATCAAAAATAACAAACAATATGTGTAAGAAAGGGGGTAGTTCCTTCAAAGTAGGATAGCTACAGTTGTTAAGTTTTATGGCAAATTTATTTTAATCTCCATAAAGTAACGGACTACATATTTCCACCATGAAGGTTTAAAACGTCCCCATGAATTAGCTACTTCACCCTTGCTATGGTTTAGTTAATTTAAAATAACCTTTGACCCGTTACTACTGTATAACCTTAAAATAATGTCAAGGGGAAGTGTACATTCTGGCATGTCGAAAATAAAATTAATCTGCGGTCCTGTGAACGCAAGGCTACGTCTTTCACTCGGGGTTTGGAAAGTAAACTGATTAGATTTAAATCAACGAATATAAGAATTAAAACTAGGGTGAAGGTCAGGGGACCCCGCCCTGGAACTGTACTCGTTGCGAAACTGTTCCAGTTGTAGGTGGTTCCGTCGGTAACGTTTATGCAACGACACTGAGTGGCTGCAAATAACACGTTTCTAAATTGAATCTCTCACCAGCTGCGAGTACCTCCAGGCCTCTAGGCGGGGGACTGGCTCTGCAGTGTTCTGCGAGTACCTCCAGACGGGGGACTGGCTCTGCAGTGTGCTGCGAGTACCTCCAGGCCTCTAGGCGGGGGACTGGCTCTGCTGTGTTCGACAGACAGACTATGTTTTTGTACTCAATAATGGGTTTATTTCATAAAAAGGGGTGTACTGATAATTCCATAGCCTCTTAGAAAGGATAAATATATTTAAAGAGACACTTCTAAATAAACATCAAATTTACATTACTAATTGTCAGTTTGTGAAAAACTTGAAGAGCTTTGAAGTGCACAAATCAAATTTTCGTTACTAGTAACTAATATGTAATGAAACATCAAATTTCCTTGACTAGTGTCAGTTTACAAGAAAACTTGAAGTGCTGTTAAGTTGCACTAATCAAATTTCCGTTACTAATTGCTAACTTGTAATGAAACTTGAAGTGCTGTTAAGTTGCACTAATCAAATTTCCGTTACTAATTGCTAACTTGTAATGAAACTTGAAGTGCTGTTAAGTTGCACTAATCAAATTTCCGTTACTAATTGCTAACTTGTAATGAAACTTGAAGTGCTGTTGAGCGCTGTACAAATCAAATTTTCGTTACTAGTAGCTAATATGTAATGAAACATCAAATTTCCTTGACTAGTGTCAGTTTAAAAGGAAACTTGAAGTGCTGTTAAGTTTCACTAATCAAATTTCCGTTACTAATTGCTAACTTGTAATGAAACTTGAAGTGCTGTTGAGCGCTGTACAAATCAAATTTTCGTTACTAGTAGCTAATATGTAATGAAACATCAAATTTCCTTGACTAGTGTCAGTTTACAAGGAAACTTGAAGTGCTGTTAAGTTTCACTAATCAAATTTCCGTTACTAATTGCTAACTCCTAATGAAACTTGAAGTGCTGTTGAGCGCTGTACAAATCAAATTTTCGTTACTAGTAGCTAATATGTAATGAAACATCAAATTTCCTTGACTAGTGTCAGTTTACAAGAAAACTTGAAGTGCTGTTAAATTGCACTAATCAAATTTCCGTTACTAATTGCTAACTTGTAATGAAACTTGAAGTCCTGTTACGTTGCACTAATCAAATTTCCGTTACTAATTGTCAGTTCATAATAAAACTTGAAGTGCTGTTGAGCGCTGTACAAATCACATTTTCGTTACTAGTAGCTAATATATAATGAAACATCAAATTTCCTTCACTAGTATCAGTTTACAAGGAAACTTGAAGTGCTGTTAAGTTGCACTAATCAAATTTCCGTTACTAATTGCTAACTTGTAATGAAACTTGAACTGCTGTTAAGTTGCACTAATCAAATTTCCGTTACTAATTGCTAACTTGTAATGAAACTTGAAGTCCTGTTACGTTGCACTAATCAAATTTCCGTTACTAGTTGTCAGTTCATAATAAAACTTGAAGTGCTGTTGAGCGCTGTACAAATCACATTTTCGTTACTAGTAGCTAATATATAATGAAACATCAAATTTCCTTCACTAGTATCAGTTTACAAGGAAACTTGAAGTGCTGTTAAGTTGCACTAATCAAATTTCCGTTACTAATTGCTAACTTGTAATGAAACTTGAACTGCTTTTAAGTTGCACTAATAAAATTTCCGTTACTAATTGCTAACTTGTAATGAAACTTGAAGTCCTGTTACGTTGCACTAATCAAATTTCCGTTACTAGTTGTCAGTTCATAATAAAACTTGAAGTGCTGTTGAGCGCTGTACAAATCACATTTTCGTTACTAGTAGCTAATATATAATGAAACATCAAATTTCCTTGACTAGTATCAGTTTACAAGGAAACTTGAAGTGCTGTTAAGTTGCACTAATCAAATTTCCGTTACTAATTGCTAACTTGTAATGAAACTTGAAGTGCTGTTAAGTTGCACTAATCAAATTTCCGTTACTAATTGCTAACTTGTAATGAAACTTAAAGTGCTGTTAAGTTGCACTAATCAAATTTTCGTTACTAATTGCTAATTTGTAATGAAACTTGAAGTGCTGTTAAGTTGCACTAATCAAATTTCCGTTACTAATTGCTAACTTGTAATGAAACTTGAAGTGCTGTTAAGTTGCACTAATCAAATTTCGGTTACAAATTGCTAACTTGTAATGAAACTTGAAGTGCTGTTAAGTTGCACTAATAAAATTTCCGTTACTAGTTGTCAGTTCATAATGAAACTTGAAATGCTGTTGAGCGCTGTACAAATCAAATTTTTGAAACTCGAAAAATTTACCATAATTTCAAAATTTAAAAACAATAATTTTCCATGTAATGGAAAATTTTACTAAACTATAACAAACACTATAAAATAAAAACATTTTATAATCCCACATAACTGATATACAAATGCAGCTGAAAATGAAATATATTCAGAACTTGAGTAAGAAAGTTTTGGATACAGTAAGTATTTGCCTCGATCTCTCACAGACCCAGGCCCAGGGTTAGTCCTTGACATTTATACTATCACAGACCTCACCCCATTGTGTGATCCAACTGACCACGTCACTTATTACAAAATCAATTTGTTGTGCGTGATCTTTCAGTTTTGGCTCAAGCCAATAAAATATTATGAATCACCATGCTTCTGGCTGTTTTAGGATTTCCTGCCATTGTTGAAGGAAGGAACTTCTGTCACACCCTATGTATTTATTTGTATGTTTTTTATATAATTTAAAATTGTACGAAATTAAACCGTAATTACAGTCTAATTCATTAACATGGATATAATGGTAAGAATCGGTGCTCACTACACAATTATGGTCTACTATGGAGTTTTACTATGGATGCTCTACAGCATGGTCTACTATTAAATGTAGAAACAATTTTACACAAAACCAAGTTATTGCATAAACTTTTCCATCAAAGTGGGAAACGTACTTGTTTACATACTTGGGCCTATATCCTATTATTTTACTTGTTAAACTTAATTTACATGTTTAAAAAATTGTAGAACCTTTAACGCTGGGATAAGAACCAAAGCAGACCACCTGAAACATAATGAATAATAATGGCATCTAAATAAACTGTTGTAACAAACTGTATAAATGTTTACGTGTTAAAATATAGTAGAGACGTTAACGCTCGGTTAAGCAAGAAGGCGTGCAACGAAACCATAATGTCCGACAATAGCAATTAAAGTGTCATTGTAAAGGTTAAGCCAGGACAAGTTAGAAGTAAATAAAATATCATTGGGTCTGTCCGAAGCTGAAGGTAACTCCCACGACAGTCTGGAGCAAATATCACACCGGCAACGTATTTGGGTTATGTTATAATAATGTCATTTTGATTAGTGATAGCTTTGTTCAACTCGCAGTTGTTTTATTTCTCCTGAGCAGATTCGTTATTAAATCGACCTTTCACTGGGTCTACTTCACACTTCACTCAACACGAGATGTCAAAAGATTAGTTTCGTTATTTTTTACTTTCCCTTCCTTATAGTGTGTATAGATCCTACGCACTGATGTTACGTGTGCAGTAATTAGTAAGCAGTTTGTTAACGTAGTCACGTGGCTGTCAGAGATTTCATGTGATAAGAAAGTTCCCGATTACATATTACGTTCCCTTAAAACTATTATTAAACAACAATTAATTTTAGTTTATTTATTTACAATTGATAACTTTTATTAGGGTTCATAAGCCAACCTAAAATATGTTATAAATTCGCTTGAGTTTGTCTATCTGTCTACCTATGTCTGTCTGTCTGTCTGCCTGTCTGTGTGTCTGCGTGCCTTCATGCCTGTCTGTCTGCCTGCTTCCTGGATGTCTGACTATCTGTCTGCCTGCCTTTCTGCCAGTCTGTCTATCTGACTGCCTGCCTTTCTGCCTGTCTGTCTATCTGTCTGCCTGCCTTTCTGCCTGTCTATCTGCCTGCCTTTCAGCCTGCCTTCCTGCCTTCCTGTCTATCTGTCTATCTGTCCACCTGCTTTTCTGTCTGCCTTCGTACCTGTCTATCTGCCTGCCTTCCTATCTGTCTGTCTGTCTGCATGTCTATCTGTCGGTCTGCCTTTCAGCCTGTCTGTCTGCCTGCCTGCCTGTCTATCTGTCTGCCTGCCTTCCTTCCTGTCTGTTTGTCTGTCTGTCCGCCTGCCTGTCTATCTGTCTGCCTGCCTGCCTGCCTGTCTGCCTGCCTGTCTGTCTGCCTGACTTCCTGCATGTCTGTCTATCTGCCTGCCTGTCTATCTGTCTGTTTGACTTCCTTCCTGCCTGCCTGCCTGTCTGTCTGCCTGCCTTCCTGTCTGACTGTCTGTCTGTATGTCTGTCTGCCTGTCTATCTGTCTGCCTGTCTGCTTGTCTGTATGTTTGTCTGTCTGTCTGCCTGCCTTCCTGCCTGTCTGCCTGCCTTCCTGCCTGTCTGTCTGCTTTTCTGCCTGCCTGCCTGTCTGTCTGTCTGTCTGCCTGTCTGCTTGTCTGTATGTTTGTCTGCCTGCCTGTCTGTCTGACTGCCTGCCTGTCTATCTGTCTGTTTGTCTGTATGTTTATCTGTCTGTCTGCCTGCCTTCTTGTCGGTCTGTCTGCCTGTCTGACGATCTGTTTATCTGTTTGTCTATCTGTGTGCCTGCCTGTCTGTCTGCCGGTAACACACCTCCTACTCCCAAACTATGTGACCGATCACTACAAACTTTAGCGAAAGTGGTCTTCCTAGTGGTCCGAAACTAGAAAAACTACATGGGTTGGCAAAAAGAAATATTTATTGGTAGTTTAAGGGTAATATCTTAAGGGTGAAGATTCTTTTAAAGTTTTCATTATACAGTGTAAATTATCATAGGACACTAAAAGCAATACTGATTGCCATTTATACTTTTCGTGTAAAAAAGTTTAATATAGTTATTATAGATCTCTCCAAAATTCAAGTTTTCACATCCTCCTCTTTTAAAGCCGAGATGTTGTCAGAAAACTCTTCAGAAACTTATAAATCTAGTTTGGTGAAAATAAAAATAGAGTTTTAAATTTGAACTTCGACGGAAACTGTGCTTGAAAATTTCGCAAACAACTTTAGAAGGTTTTCTTTAACCCCTTGACCTTTTTCAGTGTGGGTAAAACTATGTAGAATACGATTTAAAACGTTTTTTAATGTTTGGGCATCAGAGAGGTCTGAATTAGTGGTCCGTAATAACCGCTCCTATTGATTATGCTCTAATAACAGCTAATTAGTCAGTATCACCTATAAATCTTTACACCTCAGTGTGGTAATAAGTTATAAAGTATTGAACTGTGGTGGATTTGTTTTGCAACCCAGTATCGGTAGCCTGTCGACATGCACAACGCTAAGCATCAAGCACGTACACGACCTACTTAAACAGGCAAAGTTTTAATATTAACTGGTAGGCTACTTGACACAACCAGTCTGATCCTTTCCCGATAGACATTTTACCTTTAAACCTTGTTAATGAGACTCGCTTATCAGTAAAACGTACATTATTTCAAGACGTTTTCTGTTTATATCGCATTTACATTTGTTATTATCGCGCTGTATCGCTGACGTGATAAAGGTAAAATTCCAAAATTGAACAACACATACACCCTACACCAATATATTTTTTTCCAATTCAGAACTTTTTCTCATATTTTTTAAAAATTTGTCTTCACTATTATAATTTTCAAAGAAATTTAAAAAAAAAAAAAAAGTAATTTAAGGAAACTTTAATGCTGATTAAGATAAATTCATTTTAACATATATCATGTTTTAGGGCTGGTTTTGGTGTTGGGCGAAACGAGGCCCATGTTTTATTGATATATAACAGTATATTTTGCGAGTCGCATGTTTCATATTTAATTAATTATAATTAAAAATGTTTGTGTTTTCACCGGGAACTTGCGTGTGTGAGGCACACGCGGTAACCACTACACTACGAAGAAATTTCACCAATTTAAGTATATGAAATGAATTGTTAATTTAATTTTGGTAGTTACATTAAAAGATCAATTGTTTTATATTAATTCGTAAAGATCAGCTGATTTCATAAAACATATGATGGGCTACAATAAGTTTCAGGTTATGTTGTAAAAAGCTAGCTATGATAATTTTTCGTGTTTTCAAACAAATTATCGTAATTTAAATAAAAAAGAAGGAGAAAATATGATACATGATTTTTATTTTTAGTTCAATAACAGGATTTTTGTACCGAGTTTGAAACATTAAATTTATTAAATAGTACATTGCTAAAAACAAGTATATTTAATACGTGTTCTAGAGATTAGTATCGGTTCTCATTATATGGTCTCAGGACTGAATATTTAACCAAATAGCTCGTTTTCCAATTGAAACTTGTTAAAAATAAGCCATTGCACTTTACAGAACCTGTTCCTCGTTCTTATCCAAGCGTTAAAGTCACTTCTTGCTTTTAGTAATGAACTAAGAAATAATACTAGTTTAGTTTTTTTATCGAAAAAAATTTTAATAAAAATATGCAATATATACACTAACTATTTGAAATAATGTATTTTTTAAAAATAATACTTTCCATTCTATGAAAGTTGTTTACTGCATAAAAATTATTTCAAACGCTTAAGAACAACAATAAAAATAAAATTATGATATCCCATCTATCAATCATTAGTAATTGTTTAATGTAGTTGGTACAAAACATGTCGGCTTTAATAGTTAAACATTAATCATAGTTCAACTGAAATGTATTCTTGCAACTTCAGTATACTTCAGGGTACTTCAGTATGCCGATAAATGTATTCTCGAAACAAATTATAACTCGTTTTTTCAATTTTCGTAATATTTTATTTTAACATTAAATAAAAGTTTGTGCTCGTTATTAAAACACTCTCTCTAATAAACCTCTGTACCGGTTTTCTTCGGAGATATTTAATTTGTATGTGTAATTTGTTTGTATAATATTTTTGCACTATTTTAATAATAATAATACATTGTAATAATTAAATTTTTGTGCGACGTTTTGAAGTTCTATCGTAACCCTCATGCAGTCTTTTTTGCATAAGACAATATTGCAAGAATTTAAATAAAGGTTTTATTACCTGTTCTCGGTTAAGTGAAAGGAATAATATAGAAATATGTTTCTCCGTGTTTGAAGCCGAAAGTTAAATGTTAAAGTATTTAATGTTCGGACTTCACTGTCCGTTACAAAACACGCAACCTGAAGTGTCGGTGATGAAATTACAAACTCGCCAATCACGGAAATTATCGATCTTTGTATTCGAGAGTAAAACGTAATCAGCTGGAACCTCTTCGCAGGACGCGGCCGGAGGTCAATGCAATGCGTCTCCTGCTGTTAGCCAACGTTACGCAACAGTAAATTGTTTTACAATCGCTCTTCAAGTTTTAGAACAAGGAAACAATCACGTTGTGTTTACAACACTGGAATAAAGGTCGCGGCTCGTCAGAGATTTATTGGTACCAATACTGCGACGTCTTAAGTATCGTTGTTATACAACTTAATGGCGGGAAATTAATTAAAAATATTTTACGATCGTATTTTTATTTTATTTCTTTTACTTTCGTGCGAGACAATCGTTTTTGAACTTTTGATAAATACGTCCGTGTTTAGACCAACAGTAATTTTTATTTTAATGCTTGTGTTGTAACTGTACCTCTGATTGCAGAAATGACGGGTAAAAGTTGATGATATTTTGCAGAGATTGTACGAAGATTCTTTACTGAAGTCAGTTTATAAAAGTTGCAATAAAAACACTTTTTTAAAAAAACCTTTCTTAAGCTTTCTACCAACGTACGGATGTAACTGTGTACATTAAATGCTTATACGTGGTGGGGTCAAAAAGCTACCTGAATCGGTCAATGAAAATTTACGTATATGAAAAAGTACATATAATATTTTAACCTTATTTTCCTTCACAATACTGTCCTCCTGCATATACACACTTCTTCAGCTGATCATATAATTGTTGTAAACACTCATGAAAGCCATGTTTTAAAATTTCGTTGTAATTGGTTGCATTTTCTACCATCTGTTGATAATTACCAAAACGATTTAATTTCATTTTCAGTCGTGGAAACAGGTACAAATCCAGTGGTGCAAGGTCAAGAGAACAAAGAGGGTGTTCCAGAGTGGTAACATTGTGTTTGGCATAACCATCAGCGATCGATGTGTCGTGGCATTGCCATGCAATAAATGCCAAAACCAATCGTTCCCTGCCCATTATTTAGGTCATTTTTATCTAACTACATCTCGTAATCGTTTTAGGATCTCCATTTTTGTTAAATGTTAAACAGTTTTTTGTTAAATGTTTTTCTTTCGCGAATAAATTAGTGAAAAAACATCTCCCTGGAAATAAAAAAATCCACTTTACTCCAGCTTCTTTTCTTTACCCCAGAATTACTTTTTTCTTGATGATATTTTTTATTTCATTTTTGTTTCGTCTGAGAGTCGTAAAAGAAAACACAAGGATTTTTTGCACCGAATTTACACCTGTTTTTACGACTGAAAATTACACTGAAGGGGCAAAGTTTTAATGACTCGCAAGAGGTGATGGAAAAGCGCTAAAGGAAATTTATAAAAATGGATTTCAAGACAGTGGAAGAAGTATGTACATGCAGAAGGAGAGTATTTTGTAGGAACATAAGGTTAAAATATTATACTTACTTTCAGTAAATTTTCATTGACCGATTCTGGGAACTTTCTGACAGTACCTAACAAATGAATTAGAAAATTTCATCTAGAAAATTCTTTATTAGAGTATTTACAGTTTAAAGGTTACTGAATTTGTGTGTGTGTGTGTGTGTGTGTTTTAACACCCTAGCATTCCTAATTTCGGGCCGATACTTTCCAAACTTCACATAATATCAATTTTGATAATAGATTTGATAAATTTGTCAATCAGCGGAATATGTTTAGTCGTTTCAAAATGGTGAATATTCTGAGCCTTAAAATAACTGTAACTCTGCACAAACCAGCACATATAAATTTAAATTTTCAAATTCCATTATAAACACGGACTGATGGTAAAATTGATTTAAAATACAACAGCGAGACAGCTGCGTGTAGCTATTTTTATAATTACGTTCCTTTTTTAAGCAGAATAACTCTATTCTTCTATTTTCTATTCTAATTATTTTCTATAATTATGTCTTTAGAAAATATAAATTTTGAAACTGCTTCGACATTCCTGAATAACATATAGAACACTGTGGATTTATATTTACCAGAATGAAACATCGAATTGATTTTCTACTGTGTGCGTTAGAAATTTTGTTAACAAGAACAATAATCAACAGCCGAGTTTCGATTGTGTGGTTCCGTCGTTAACCGGTTTTGTTCTTCCTTTGCGTGCCAAAGACTTGTTGATATTTA
>CM040183.1:25453553-25501053 GCA_022606455.1 Callitettix versicolor
CGTGATTTGTATTTTTGTGCAATAACCGAAATTAGTTTTTCTTTAAATAACATTTCATCAAGAAAATTTAACCACGGGAAAATACTAACAGATTTATAATTTTTTAAGTAGTTATTATGGTCATTACAAAGATATTGTTATAGAATTAATATAGTTATGTGAAAATTCTCACTATTTTTTACGTAAAATAACGTAATTTATGTTTTATAATTATTTTATTAATTGCAAAAAATATTGTTGTAGAATTAAAATATAATTAAAAGTACAGCTAATTTTATGTTTTATATTTTTTTCATTACAGAAAATATTGTTGTAGAATTTACACAGTTGAGTTTATATGTAATTAACGCTTACAATATAGGCTAATGTAATTAGTACATTGGGCACTGGTTAAAGTTTTTCGCTCAATTACTATTTTATGCAAAATCGGTTTATCAGATTTTGCTCGAATTTTAGTTGTGTGTGAATAATTGTAACTCGAGTCAGTGAATCGAATTTGAACTAAAGGAAATTGACGGTTTGAGAGCTAATCGAAAAACCCGTATCCATTTCGACTGTTAGATGTCAAAACTAGTTAAAAACTGGATTTTTATCAAATCGGCTCTAACGATGTTCAGGTTATGTAATTAAACAAAATTTATTGGTCCATTAGAAATTATGTCCAGGTAATAGAGCAAATAGAAAAATCATAAAACTATTATTTTCAAACTATAAAATATAACTGAAAAGTAGCACAAAATCTTTCAAAGCGATTTAGAAAAAGTAGGAAGATTATACATTTTTAAAAATATTTTAAGACTGTATTTTTACTGTATTTAAAATTAATACAGGTAAAATGAGTTAGTAACACCTTATTTTCTGTAGTTTATTAGAATAAAACTTGGATAGACTGTAGTTGATATAAAAACACAGTTGCTTAGTGACGAAGTAACTTGTCGCATGAAGCAGTGCAAGTTGTACATTCATACTGGAACGTGGAACCTGCCATGCAGGGGCGGTGCCACTCCCGTTTGCAAGTTTTTTTTTACTGGATATTTAATAAAACCAAAGTAAACGTCCTTCACAAAGTCACACTAGAGCGGTCAAAAAAACTTAAGTTCATGTTTCCTTTCCCACTGTAGAACTGTATTTTACGCTGTATATTTAACACTGAAACTATTATTTGTTTATCATTTAACACATCTTGTTAATACCTGTTACGTTTTACTTTTCCAGTGTATTGTAAAAACAACAATTTTGAAATTTGTATTAATAAAAAATGGAAAGCAAACCAATTTGACTAATTTTAACCCATGTAAGTGTCATATTTCGAGATTATTTTTTAATTTTGTACACAGTTTATAATTACTGTAGTTATAATACGTGCTTTATTAATCAATATTTGACATGTTTCGGAGCCATAACGCCATCATCAAGGATTGTTAATCACTCCATTTAACATTAAAATATTACACATACAATGACAGTACTGTGCATTGGTTTAAGTGCGCAGGTTGGCACAGATGTCCGATACTCACATTTTCGACAATCTGTGACTTTTCATGCCAAGATGCGCACCTAGACATAGGTATATGTCATGTATGTGTATCACTGATGATGTAGATATGGCTTCGAAACATGTGGAATCTCCACTTCTACTTAGAAGTCAATAAGAACAAATAAGGTGACAAAAATTTCTGATATTTGTATTCTATTACTTGATCCTTTATTCTCTGAACGCCCAAAAATCAGGTTCGAAAGAGAGAACAAAAAACAAATAAAAATGTCTATTTTCTCTAAGTCTATTTATTATATTTTTATCAAATATTGGTAATTTCTGATTATTAATGACTCAAGTCGGTCTGATAGTTAAATTGGTAAAACAAATTAAACACTATGCGCCAGTTGTGAAAAACACCACGCCCAATCAAAACGTGTATAAACCTCTTCAAAAATTCAAGTTTGACAGCGACAGAACGATTTCAAAAAATCGTTGATGAAATTTCGCCCTGAAAAGTCTTTACTTAAATCAATGTAATAAATTTGAATGAAAGAGAATTATGTTCCTGAATAAATGGGAAGGAGCAAAACTAACGCTGACCGTAGTCGATTTACATCTGAAACCGTAATTATTTATTTTTATTTAAAATTTTCTACGCTCGATTCAATTTTGAGTCTTCGTAGACGACGAAGAATTTTGAAAAATTCTGATGAACCGATTTTGCAGTATTGTGAGAAAATTCGTGTAAGACGTGCGCACCTTTTTTATATTTAATTAATTTAATTTAATTTAATTAATTTCAATCTTAATATAATTTATTTAAGTAGTAAGTAATACAATAATAATTTATAAAAAATAATATTTATTTTACAATTTTAAATGCCTGCAATAAACGACACTGTTTAATACGTGTGCTTGAGCTATTAACTACACAATTAATTCAGATCAGTTTAGGTTTTAGAGGTTGGTAAGCGTGTTTTTATCTAGCTCTAATAGTATAATTTATGTTTCAGGAACATTGTATTGAACCTAATTATGGCCTGAATCTGATAAATATATTTAATTGCGGTCAAACGAAACTACAATACGTTCACGTTGCCCAATGTCGGTTGTAACAGCTGTTTTAATTGTTGTGCAATGGACTCTAATATACGTAAAGGTGTAATTAATTTCGTTCAAGATCTGTCAAAGTAAAATAATTATTATCGCTTTTTTAAATTTACCACCAAATATCTCAAAACCGATCATGTTAAGGATTACGTTGACTTCTGACATCAGAGCAGCTGATTTTAGTGTATTTCCCAAAACGTTTGTAGCAAACGAAATATAATATCAACCCAGTGAACAGACTGAGCGAGTTATTAAAAATGACAAATTTTTTTAAAAACTTAGTTTTTGTTATGCTCGATTTTGGTGATGTTTTCAGTTTTTTCTAAGCTAACAACCTGACAGGAACATGACGTATCTTTATAATTGCCTTACAATAATCAAGCTTATGTCCAATTAAGCTTATATCAAGCCCCCATAAAAGGTAAAACCCGATCGAAGTAATGTAGTTGCCTTGATGGAGTATAGATCGCAGCACTGGGAAATTACACAACAACCTTTTTCTGAACAGTAAATTTAATTTCTTAAGCTGCAGAAAAATTTGTAGTTACTACTAGATCGTACAAAACACTGTCTTCGTAATTTAACTGCCTTCAAGCATTTAAAAATATTGCAAATAAAAAAATAAACTAAAGTCAAAAGTAGATCTAATTGTATTAATCTGCAAATTTGGACCAAACCTAACACAGAAAAAGAAAACTGAGATCTTGGCTGAGGTCTGCAAGCTTCTACGTTTTTAGCTGATGCAATAGTGGTTATCATACCATGACTGCAGAGTGCTTCTACAGCTGATATCAATCCTGAACGTTTTTCTCAGCTCGAGGACGCTACGAAGCAGTTAGACAAACTAGATGTTAAAAACAACCAAGAAGAAGAAGTCTTATTCCGGAACAGAAACCATACCGGACGATGAGTCTGCAAACCACTGGCAATGGTGAGGCTTGGTGAAATAAAACTAGGCAAAGAAAACTGCCAGCTCTGAAGGTCAGCACAGAGACTGGAGTTTCTTCTGGAAGAGAAAGCGGAAAAGAGGACAAGCAAAGTCCTTTTCGTCCTTTCAGCAGGCAGTCAAAGAACAAGGTGAGAAGAGGCCATGGTTATACCTGAAACCATCTGAGAGGTCTTACCTAGAATAACAATTTACAAGAAGTGATGTAATTAATTACAAACCATTAACCAATGCAAAAACTTGTATAATTATGTGTAAAATAATGAAAATCTTTCCTTTAATGAATTATTGTTCGGTACATTGTTGATGCAGTAAATACTTAAACTTATATTTACAGAATTATTTGCACGACGTATGTTGTACAGAAATAAAACATTGAACATGCAGCTTTGTAATATTTATTTCACCAAAAACAATAATCTGATTACAAAGCGCTGATGCTTGCGCCATCTTACAGAATTATAAAGAACTAATCCGACAACCACAATGGAGGAGTTTAAAACCGAAAGTTTGTGAATTGTTATTCGTTATGGAAACATTTGAGAAAATAAACAGTACTATTATCTATTTAACTGTAGTTGAACACTCTGCCGCAAGATGACACCAGCAACGTAGAATTATCATTCTAGAACGTTTATATTCTATGACATTACATAAAGATTGTGGAACTACTGCTCTCTGGTAGCGAATGTAAGAAGTACGATCATGAATAAGAAATACAGTCTTAAAGTGCAGCATTTTTATTTTTCCCCTGTACATTGGAATACATTATTTATTAATTTATTTCGTATGTTATTAATTAAACAATAGAAGAAAACAATTTAAATATTAGTATATAATAAACACTAAAACATTTAGAAGCTTCTTAATTACAGATGTTTCCAAGTGGATAATTTAAATGTTTTCCTTTCACAAAGTGCTGCCATCTGGGATATTTCTTTCAACTAATATCAGCCAACGTAATATAGTGCTGCACTCTTTTGATAGTATGATAAGCTATTGCAACTCGGAAAAGAATTTACAGTTTTTATTTACTGCATTTTAATACGTTAATAAATATTTATATCGCTTACAAATTGATTAATTGAAAAAAAAATTACAGATTGATTATGAAAAAAATTTCTAGAGCGAAAGCTTTAACTGAAAAAACTAACGGAAACAGACTTGATTTCTTCTTTTAAAAGATTAAATTAATGTTTTAAATTCTGTTAATAAAAGAATATTTTGTTTAAGTGGAAGGGAAATGTCGTAGTCCTAATATAAACCATAAAATCTGGTTTAAGTGGACTTCTGTACCAACCGTAAAAGAACAAAAACATTTGTTTTTGTGCTTTAATGGTTGGAAATTATCTCACTTTATCCCTGAAGATTCCGTACTTCTTTTATGTATCTCATATTTTTTTAAATAATAAAAAAAGGTTTTAAATCTTTAAAAAGCAGTTTCACCTTTGATTTTCCTTTTAGCTTAACAAGAACCTTAACAAATGATAAAATATTTATTAGACTTAAATCACTGAAGAGCTTAAAAAAACTCTTTAACAATGACAAAATATTTATTAGACTAAAATCTACTTTATGGCCTACTGTAACAAGCCAAAGATCTGCCACTAAGAGGCATTCGTGATGAAAGAGCATCTCTCTCTCTCTCTCTCTCTCTCTCTCTCTCTCTCTCTCTCTCTCTCTCTCTCTCTCTCTCTCTCTCTCTCTCTCTCTCTCGAAAATTAATAAATAAAAAAACACATAAAAACATTGGTCCATCATTGACGGTTATTGCCTAGAGTTACTAGGTTCTAATTGAAAGTTCTAAAGGCGGAAGAGAATTCATCGCAACAACAAGAGGGGCGGGAAAACTTCTGTCAACTGTTCTGAAGGCTGAAGAGAATGAATATCAACAGTTGTAGAGATGGAAGAACCTTAAAAGAAAACCATGGCAGAAAATAATAATGTACATTTACTTTTTTAATAATGAAAATGTGTAACGAAACAACGAATACACCCCAAGAATATTTAAGATCGTGTTTCCATCGCAGCTGATATTAACAAAGGAAAACTTTAATAATAAATAATTTTTAAAATTTTAAACTTTTTATTTTTATCTTTAGGTAAAAGTACTGAAGATGCCTTATGGCGAAACTATATTACTGTTCTAATTTCCCTTGATATCATGGAGTCTCTCCAAGTATTGACTGTTTGTTCTTAGTTATGTTTGTATGTTAATATTTACCTAGGCATCTATACTTAAGTTCTAGTTGTACGAGGTGTGTTCAGAAAGTATCGAGAATTTTAATTTTTTGAACAAAATATTTATTTATTCTTCTACATTGATGTTGTCGCCTTCAAAATAGTCCCCATTGGAGATTATGCACTTCTTCTAAGCGCTGGGGTGTCCAGGGCGTTCGTCATCTTCAACGTTTTCACGGCCTTCTTGGAAACGCTTATACCACTCGTAAACTCTTACTTTACTCATAGCAGACTCACCATAGACCATTTATTAACATTTCACACACTTTGTTACACTTTATTCCATTTTTTAAGTAAAATTTCATACAAATTCTTTGATCCATTTCTTTTAACAAACGAAAATCGCCGAGCTCAAAAAACACGTCTAACCTTAGTGGCTGTCACAGACAAAGTCAACAATGAAAACAGCTGAAAGTTTTATAATATTTCAAGGGTATGTATACCAACATTATAAAAAAATGATTGACAATCGGACACTCCAAGCCTGCGAAATTTAAAAATTCTCGTTACTTTCTGAACACCTTGTATAGTTCAAATTTTCAGTTAGGCCCGTGAGAATGAGATTTGATGCTCAGTCTTGAAACGTGTGTTATTTCTATGTACACAAATGATGACAAATGTTCGTCTAAAAGATAAATATTCTATCATTCAGTAACAATTTTTAAAAAATAATTAGTTGAAAAATTGTTTCCACCACGTCAGCGAGACAGCTGCTGGATCTAAGAGACGTGGTTTAGAGAGAGTGCATATTTGCTGTGACCAGTGTTATGCTCGCAAAGTAAAGGATAAACAAAAGCGATTGTTCCAACGTTCACAAGGCTCACTGGTGGCGTGTCATAACATAATAGTGGCAGTGGGAACAGTGCTAATAAATTATTTACATTGAGCAATGTGTTAGTGACCGGAGAGAAGAAGAAAAGAATTAATCTCACTCGTTATGTTTTACTGCGAGCCTTAATTTTTGAAAGTTTCTGCGCAGTTTTTAAATGGACATTGTTCGTGTAGGCCTGTACAAGAATTACAATGATTAAAAACAGATTTGATTACAACTTTTCTTGTTTTCTCGCGTTACGAGTCATCCTGTCGTTGCAGCTATGAAGTCCGATCTCGATAGTTAATAAGACAAGAAAACACTTTGTGGTAAACATGCGCGCCTGTTCTCGTATATTTCCCGCAAAGGAATGTCCTAAACTTTACAGCACTTCTCCCCTGAAACACTTAAAAGAATTATACAAAAAGCTCATAAATATATCTTTTAACATTATTATTACCGAATTTTCTTTGGCTTAGTAGCTATTGGAGCGGTCATTATGGTAACACCCACACCAGAGATCTTGAAATGAACACTCAACCGCCTCTATAATCACTTTTTAAGGGGTCGTTAAGAGGGGGTTATTTTCGTACCGTTTGAATCATATTTGATTAAAATTGCAAACTTGAGCGTGCTAAAACACACACGCACGCGCGCGCGCGCGCACACCCTCTTAAATTACATGTGTGTGTGTGTGTGTGTGTGTGTGTGTGTGTGTGTGTGTGTGTGTGTGTGTGTTGTGTGTGTGTGTGTTTTGCAATGCCAAAAAGGTGAAAATAATCTTTTATAAACTACCTGGGGTAGGGTACCGTCACTCCCCAGAGTGTGGGCCTCAAGTTAATTTGAAGACATTGCTACCCAATAACAAACCCTCTTACTGAACCGCCGCTAAGCATTACTTCGCGGGGGGAGGATTGGCTGTCCGCCTACTCGTCTCAGCGCTGGCTCTCCTTTCTTAATCTTCACTCCTCAGCCTCTTCATGACAATTGCGGCTAATCCTGCAATGGCCCTCCTGTTGGCCTTTGAAGTCATCATTGTGGCAATCAGATTTTCCGGTGTAATGCTGCGTCGCAGATATGTTTGCAGTTTCATCCTGTCCTCGTCGAATCTCTGACATTGGAAAAATACATGCTCCGCATTTCCTCCGCTGCTGAAAGACAGAGGGGACAAGCCGAGTCTGTTTCCAGGAGGATACTAAACAGGTAAGCTCGGAAACAAACGTGCCCAGTGAGAACCTGTGTGAGATAGAAGTCCATTTCACCATGCTCCCTGTTGCACCAATCCTGGATATTGCCTGTGAGTTGGTGTGTCCATTTGCTGATTCGTCGGTGCCAAGTCCGATTTCGCTCCTCTTTAATTGCCATTTTATGACTATACCGCTGCTCAGCACTTCGTTGCGCTGGTAGAGCCTTGTTCTTTCATCGCCAACTACGCTTGCCTTGTTCGCCCGCCACTACGCATGCAGCGTCGTAGGAAACTGTTCGGTAACCACTTATGACACAGTAATGCACGGCGCTGCACCGCACTGACCTTGCGCGAATAGCTCGCGACTGTCATAGTCTGGCTCCAAATTGGCGCTGTGTGTGTGTGTGTGTGTGTGTGTGTGTGTGTGTGTGTGTGTGTGTGTGTGTGTGTGTGTGTGTGTGTGTGTGTGTGTGTGTGTGTGTGTGTGTGTGTGTGTGTGTGTGTGTGTGTGTGTGTGTGTGTGTGTGTGTGTGTGTGTGTGTGTGTGTGTGAGTGTGTGTGTGTGTGTGTGTGTGTGTGTGTGTGTGTGTGTGTGTGTGTGTGTGTGTGTGTGTGTGTGTGTGTGTGTGTGTGTGTATGTGTGTGTGTGTGTGTGTGTGTGTGTGTGTGTATGTGTGTGAATGTGTGTATGTGAGTGTGTGTGAGTATATGTGTGTGTATGTGAGTGTGTGTGTATGTATATATATATATGGGTGTGTGTTTATATATATATATATATATTTATATATATATATATATATAATTTTTATGAATATCCATGCAATAGTTTATATTCCCATTTAGGACAATCATACTTAATATAAATTATACACAATTAGGCCAAGCGGCCATTAAATGCGGAACGGAGCTGCGCTGAACTGAGACGAAGGAAGTGGATTGAAGATTAACGGGAATGTGTAATAGCTTAGAGATTTATTAATTTAGAGAATCGTTTTTCCTTCGACAGTACTGTGTTATAAGTTAGAGACCGACCTGTGTAATAAGATAGAGAATCCGTACCCTTAACAACGGCAACGGGAAGCGAAGTTCAGTTAGTTTAATGAAAGCGTTCTGTATCTTTTAAATTTAAATATTTAGACCTATTGTAAATTCCTGTAATAGTAAATTTCCTATAGTAAATTCCTATAGAATCCTATAGTAGCATTCTAGGAAACTACTATGTTTAAAAACCGTAACCTAGGCAACCGTAAAAGTAACAAGAAATAATAGGTTTGGATGCATAGTCAGGTGATAGAGGAAGTGAGTCAGCTTCAAAACCGACTAGGCAGAGTCGAAGCTACGTATTTACATTAAAAACGATAGGTTAGTTTTAGAATGCGTACTGCGTTCTGCTGGACTTAATCTTGACATCTTCCCCCTTCAAATATACAAGTTCTATTATTTATTGATTTTACTCTACAATTTACTGTATAATTACAAATTATTTTCATACAAGTATTACCTTAAATAAGAAATGTTTTAAGGTTTAATGTTCACCCAAATTTTGAGTGAGAATACAATTTTCGCGTCGACACTTTCACTTTCGGTTCTGAAATATTCCTAAAACCTGGAAAGACGTTGATTGGAAGCCGGAAGTACGGGCAATAATTGAGAAAGTTGAGATGATGCGTTCAACCTTTTGATGCTTTGACCTTGACATTTGACCCTTCTCACGACCAAACGAACCTTTCCCTAGAGAAGATACTGATATTAATAAGCGCCAAATGTTAAGTTTTAGTGATTGAGCTCACCTTTAAGTTTATGGAAGCTCAGTCATAACTTAAAGCAAATTGCTATTGTCAGTTCGGCGGGGAAATAGCAACGCGAATAAATAATGAGATAAATGTGCGCTATTATTTGTATTGTAGGGGGAAGGACGTGGTCACGCAGCTGTCTCGCTGAAGTGATGGTAGCTAATTTTTAAAAGTTATATTTCTATCTCACTCTTTTCTTAAACTGATTTCAGCATCGTAAACAACATTGAAATCTGCTTGTATTCGCGTTTTAAACTTTCAAATTGCATTGAAAATACGAATTGAATCTTGACCGCCGCCAAGTTTAATTTCTTAATTTAAACATATTTTGAAAATAAAATGCTGATTTATGGTGTTCTTAACTTTCATTACTATTGCGGAATCAGAATTTCAAAGATATTTTTTAAAAAATTTGAAAGGGTTGCCGTTTTGAAACTGTTTGAAATTTTGCTGGTTAAAAAAATTGTCTAAGCTATTATCAAAATCGATTTTTGCGCCAAATTTGAATAAAATCGACTAATAGTGAAACCGTGATCGTGCTAATCTCTCTCTCTCTCTCTCTCTCTCTCTCTCTCTCTCTCTCTCTCTCTCTCTCTCTCTCTCTCTCTCTCAACGCTGATTACCATGTTTGAAGATTTGAAATGACCGCCATTTTGAAACTGTTAACGAATCTCGCTGAGTATCAAACTCAAGTCGTTCAGCTGCGCCCGAACAAACTCGAATTCGAACGAACGCCAGCAGTCGTAGAGCCGCGAAACGGTGGAGGAACACAAAATTTGTCAAAACATTTTCTACCTTACGGTCGTGATGTTAGCAAATACGCAAAATGTGGATTAATTTACGTTTGCTTACGACTCTGGAAGTTGTAATTATTTACTAATGTTATATTACGCCCGGGGGAAGTTTAAATATTTTTTTGGCGATTTTTGTTTGTAACTTAAAAATTGTGTGCTAACACTGATAGTAACAAAACGTAATATTGTTAATTTAGAATCACTACCAACCTTAGAAACTAAAAAAATGATAATTGTTGTTTGTATTTGTTTGGTGAGTCTAATATCGGTAAATCTAATTTTATAGAGAAAAATATTGGAAAACAAAACTAATTTTTTATATTTTGTCTTCTTCTTTTCATTTCACCCTCTTTGGGGTACGCTGAATTAATCATTTCTTGCGCGCTGCACTTTTCTTTGTTCCCAGTAGCTCTTCATTCTTTCTGATCTTCTTTTCCTCTCCTCTTCTGAAATGATAGGTTTAGGTTTTATTTTGGTTTTATCTTGGAATCTTATTCTTTCGTCTTTGGTAATTACTTAGCAGTTTGGTCAAGCAGTGAATTTTCTGTAATTTTTAATTCTATTAGGTCTTTTTCAATTTCTTTAAACCAGTTCGGTTTTGTTTTACGATTATGGAAAAAATCAAACACGTGTTTCGTTAATCTATTAGAGTTCATTCTAAGAAACTCTATATTTTTATTTTTATTATGTTACTGAGGATTTTTTTACTTGGTTTTTCTCCCAATTACCACCATTTTGAGGAATTTGATTTGAAAAAGTACAGTTTACTATATTTTTTTTTAATTTTTAACAGAAGGTAGAATATATATTCATATCCTCCCACGCAGGGGTTGCAGACTAGCTGCACCTATTGAGAGGATTTAGACGTCCCTCGCGATACCCGAATCTAAGACACAGTTACACTTACAACACTACATTTAAGACTTTAAAACACTTTAAAGGATCTGGGTTCGATTCCCGGCCAGGGCTTGGCATTTTAATTCGCTATAAATCATCATATCGTCTGCATTAGCCCAAGTGTGCAAAATAGTCGGACGTTAAACACTAAAAAAAAAAAAAAAACCTCACACTTACATTTAGGGGAGGCGATTATAGCCTCAATGTGCTTTTCGCCTTAGAATAACAAACAAACAATATTCATATCCTCAAAGATATCTGCCTGCTTTTGCTATTGCTTGGACAAAAACCAAATATACATATTTTTAAAAAATTAAAGTGTAATCAAGCATTTTTAAATCAGCTTTTAATTCTGCAAGCTTGTTGTGCGTTCTTTAACTTTGCGGAGATATTTTTCAGAAATATCGTTATCGCAGAAGTCCGTGGAAGGACGCCTAAACTTCCTTCTGAAATTGGGCATCTTGGACAAATTCCAGCATTTTTAAAGTACGTTTAAAATTTTGTAAAGAACGTGTAAAGTTTCTTACTTTTGGCTGGAGGTACGACGTCGGTTCCTTCTTGGAAATTTGAGCCAATAAATACAATTTATCCTAATGGAGAAAATATAGTTACTGATCAAGTTTTATTGAAATTTTTAACTAATGATTATGCTTGTATGAGGTGTAATATATATATAAATATATATATATATATATTAGGTGACCCTTGTTGACCTTTTTTTAGGTGTACTGAAATACCAATTTGTATTAATAAAAATTTTAATTTGGAAGATCGAGATGTTTTTTGTTGTTGAAAATTCAACTGCAAAGGAAATCTACAGGTTGTAGTAATTCGAAATGTATTTCTTCTCAAATAACCCTTATGTGTAAACCTAAAGTTTCTATAAGGAAAGGAAAATGTTTTCAGAAATATTTCATTTTCGAATTGTGTTAGCGAACAAAATAAACTTGATACCGTTCCACAACTACTTACAATTTGTGTTACAATTAAAGAAAACAAAATTAGTTTCTGCTTACAATACCTTAAACAATACATGAAACTGGTGAATATTTCAAGTTTTCCAAAAGTTGTGATATTACTAAATGAAGATATAATCAGACACATCGTTTAATATTTACAAACAGCACTGTATTATGAATTCATTGTTAAGAAATTCTCAATGCTACGCTTTCAAGTTCAACGCAATAATACGTCCGAATTTCTCCCATTGTTGTCGAGTGCCTAATTGAATCGAATGCATTAGTGTAGGTGCTGCAGGTCAGAGGATGACTTCACTATTCTTTGCTCACATTTAACAAATGAAAGCAATCTCTCCTTTAGCCTAGGCGGTGATCACTTGATAGCCTTAAAACTGCTGGCTCATCCTCATCGCTTATAACTTTCTCAAATACAGCTTCGTAATTTTCGCACTTATTTAATTAAAGACCACGGACTTTTGGTGAATGTTGCTTGTAAAGTTGAAACTATAAAATATTTTTTATTGTACGTAGATAGCCTAATGGTTGCAAATTCCAGCGTTATCTTTTAATCCATCCTTTTTGACTAATACAAGAGTGACTTTGTTTTGAAAAGCTACCAAAAACAGGAAACTAATAAAACAGCAAGAAATCAAATAATTTCAGTCGTCTTGCTGACGTGATGGAAGCGAATTTCCAAAAAATACTTTTTTTTTAAATTCTAATTTTACCAACGTAATCAGCGTTTCACAAGCACTGTATAAGCATTTTGAATTTTAAAATTACACTGAAAATACGAAAATAAACCCTGTCCGCTGTAATAATAAATTTCTTAATTACAACGGAATTTGAAATGCTAATTTATGCAGTTTTTATTGCTGATTACGATGATGAAATCAGGTTTTCAAAAACAAAAAATGTATGAAGTTTAAAAGACTTGAAATTGCCGCCGTTTTGAAATTGATGAAAGGATTTTGTCGCATACAAACTTTTCTAAACTATTACCAACTATGTATCAACTTTAGCGACACCTCAAATAATTATCAGGAGGCCAGGGTCGGCGCTCATTTCAAGATCCCAGCTATGACGGCCGCTCTAAAAGCTCATTTTCCAATGGAAATTACAGGAAATCATAAAAGAAGAAAATATAATACAAAATTTAAGACTGAAGGATAACAACTCTATGATCAAGGGATTTCAATAGTGAACATAATGATTAAGTAAATAAGAAGAGTGAGAAGACAGAAGAATTTAAAAACATTTATAAACATTAAACTGTAATGGTACATAAATGTTAACATTTTATAGTATAAATTTGTAAAGAATGTTTAGTTTTACTAGACCAATGTCTATACAAAAATTGAAGTAAAAAAAATCAACTAACTTTGTCAGAAAAATAAAATTTCTTGAGTTAATAGAACACAAACAGACTTCAAATTACTTTCAACAAAAGAATAACGTTATACCAGCCTGTCCAGTTGAATCAGGACAATTGTTGTACCACTGTTCTATTTACCGTAAAGGCTAATCATCGGTTCCCGAGGGATAACCTGGTTGATTAGTACGCGGTTGGTGTTTCCCGCGTGACGTCACCATGTGAAAGTGTGGGAGGTCAACCGGAAGTTCAAGTACATGACATTATGTCTCAACATCTGAACACACCTTTGGGCGCATTTTTTACGACTCTGTGTCTAGTGTCTAGTGTCTAGTCAGGTACGAGCACTTCTCAACTAGGTTTGACGTTGCGCAATGTTTGTGACGAATTAAATATCAACAAATTAGTCCTCCTTTAATATTTGTCTTTTTGCTACTGTTGAGTAAAGCTTACATTTTGTAATTTCATGTCTGATTACAGTACTTATAAAAACAGTTCGAATTTAAGATATGCACTTCAGAACTAATCTCAAACAAAACAAATAATATTTTAAGCCGATTTTGAAATGACTTTGGGATACGTTTTAAGAGGTTTTCTACCTAAAATAGCTTGATTTTTTTAAATTGAAAATTGGTCATAAAATACGGGCAAATCTTATTCGTTAACCAAGGTTATTTAAGGGGGTAACATTTCCCACTGACAATCTCTATTAAATTCAGTAAACCATTTAAAATATATAAAAAAGAAATATTTTTTATCTAAAAACTAACGTGCGCCTCGGTGGCCTAGTGGATAGCGTACTGAGTTTTCACCCCGAGGACCCGGGTTCGATTCCCGGCGAGGGCTTGGCATTTTCATACGCTATAAATCATCTCATCGTCTGCATTAGCCCAAGTGTGCACAATAGTCAGACGTTAAAAAAAAATAATAAATAAAAATAAATCGTGCAATACTAGGAACATAATAATACTTTTTTTGTACAGTTGGTAGCATTGGATAATTTTTAAAAAGTTAATACTTCAACTATTGTTTCTTCATTGCCAACTCTTCCGGCTGTTAGGAATCACAACTGAAGTAAGTAGTCATATACACCTCAAGGGCTCACACTTTGTAAGTACAGGTTTGATAATATCGAATTACCCTAGTTGGATCTAGTCTTTCTTCCTCTATCTGCTCTTAGGTTAGATTCCTTCATCCGAAGCCAAGGGGGAACAGTCTGTATCGAAGGCTGCGTGGCTAAGGGGGAGCTTAACTTGAGTACGCGGACTGTGGATACCAGGAGACCTCAAGATTTCATCCAACATTACCTATGCTTATATGTCTCTGTTTAGGAGGACATTTTATTTTCCTAACTATCTTGTGCCATTTTAATGCAAAAAGGAATAGACCTGAAAATAATATAGAGGGTAAAACAGGTTCGGCCAAATTTTTCGATTTTCTCATCAGTGGTTCAGTATAAATATAAATCGTGCTTACTTTTGAAAAAATTATTCTTCCTGCTATTAATAACCTATTAAACTAAAACAATATTCTCATTAGGTTCATTGAACTATTCTTCAATAAGCCGTAACCGAAGATTGAACACTATCTTCTCACAAAGTATTTGTTTTACTGAAAATATTAAAATTCAGAGGGATGTGTTTACGCAAAAGTATCCTCTTTGTCTTTGTCCTCGCAATTGTCCAGTAACTTCTCGTGTGGAAATTCTTCACTGGCAACCAGTCGTCCCGTGACAACCCTTTGGTCTGAAACTTTTGACTATCCTGTGATCTACTTTCTTTCCAAGAATTTATTAAAACCACTGTCTTACATGTCTTATTGTTCATAGCAACAGGTATTATGCCAGTAATTTTTCTGAGTCTTTGTCAATAGTGTTTAATGTTTGCCATTTACAATCTTCCAAACTAATATTAAGACTGCAATTTTAATCCCAATAAGGGTTGGAAACTGCGTCTGTATCTAACTTCGTTAAATCTATAAGAAGTGAATTTTATGAGAGTATAGGGACGCTAGATGAACCTACCAAACGTAGAGTTTGGTTGAGAACAATTTCAAATCAGTAAAGCGACGGCTTATCTCAAGTCAGATGAACGTTTGTAGAATTAATCGGGAACACAAAAGCGCCAACTAAGACGACAGTAAGCTGTAGCAAAGCTGTTTCTAATTAAACTTAATAGTGGAAGTCCTGCCAGAGATAAAAACACAGGTTTTATAGCAGTGTGAAGACTTCAAGACTGGCTGTCTGCCAGGAACGAGTTCTGGGCAAACGGCAACTCAGGAAAACTAAAGACTCATTACAGGTCTGAGGGTGCACATAAACAGGATAGGAATGCACCACGGTTATGCACGAAGAGGAAACTGCAGGCTACATAATCAATGATTGCTGAGTTCTTGCCAACAAGAGGCAACATGTGTTGCTTCTATGACCCTAAGTACCTCCTGAAGAACGAACTAGTCAGTGAATTTTGAATTTTAATCGCGGTGACAGGGTGTAAGGGGGGCGGTGAGAAATAATAAAATGTAAACAAATTGGAAAGCGTCTGATAAAAAAAGGAGCCCCACTATAAAAATATGTTAATTTGTTTAGATATGTTCAGTGGACAATCCAAATAAAAACCATTTTTTTAATTCGTAACACCTGAAAACAAAAATTTTAAGATACGTGGTGTGTTCAGAAAGTAACGAGAATTTTTGAATTTCGCGGGCTTGGGGAGTCCGATTGTCAAATATTTTTTTATTATGTTGGTATACTTGCCGTTGAAGTATGATAAAACTTTCAGCTGTTTTCATTGTTGAATTTGTCTGTGACAGCCACTAAGGTTAGACATGTTTTTATGAGCTCGGCGATTTTCGCTTGTTAAAAGAAATGGATCAAAGACTTTGTATAAAATTTTCAGTAAAAAATTAAATAAAGTGTAACAAAGTGTGTGAAATGTTAACAATGGCCTATGGCGAGTCTGCTATCAGTAAAGCAAGAGTTTACGAGTGGTATAAGCGTTCCCAAAAAGGCCGTGAAGACGTTGAAGATGACGAACGCCCAGGACGCCCCAGCACATCAACAACCGATGAAAACGTGGAAACAGTGAAAGAAATGGTTATGAACAATCGCCGAATCACAATTAGAGAGGTCGTTGATGATGTTGGCATATCGATTGGATCATGTTATGACATTGTTTCCAATGTTTAGTGTATGAAACGTGTGGCAGCAAAATTCGTTCCAAAATTGTTGAATTTTGAACAAAAACAGCGGCGAATGGAAGTTGCTTAGGAGTTACTAAATGAAGTCAACGACGATGCAGGTTATAACAGGTGACGAAACATGGGTTTACGGATATAACGTCGAAACTAAGGCCCAATCATCCTAGTGGAGGCATTCTGGCTCGCCAAAACCGAAAAAGGCTCGACAAGTTCGTTCGAACGTGAAGGTTATGCCCACTGTGTTCTTCGATATTAATAGCATAGTGCATCATGAATTTCTGCCACCAGGTGAAATGGTCAATAAGAGTACTACCTACAAGTTCAACGCCGTTTGCGTGAAGCAATCCGAAAAAAACGCCCGGATCTGTGGAAAAACAATTCATAGCTTTTGCACCACGATAATGCACCAGCTTCATCGCTTGTTCGTGAATTTTTGGCCAAAAACAGTAGTACTGTAACGATGCCCCAGCCTCCATATTCGCCAGACATGGCTCCGTGTGACTTTTTCTTATTTCCAAAAATAAAGAGAACCTTAAAGGGCCGTCGTTTTACAGCCGTAGATGACATTAAAAGCGCATCGCTGAAAGAACTAAAGGCTATCTCAAAGATCGAGTTTGAGAAGTGTTTCGAGGATTGGAAGAAGCGCTGGCACAAGTGCATAATCTCCAATGGAGACTCTTTTGAAGGCGACAACATCAATGTAGAAGAATAAATAAATATTTTGTTCAAAAAATTAAAATTCTCGTTACTTTCTGAACACACCTCGTATAACTTTCTACGATTATTTTTTATCTACTTTAACACTAGAAGAAAAAACAACATATTCTCTAATTACTATATGTACTGTTCTATACCTCTTTTAAAAAAACTCACTTATAATACCTACTATTAATACTAACGCCATTAAATAATCAAGTTACTTTATGTAAATAGAATACATTAATTGTGAATTAATGTAACATCTAAATACAGTATTGTTGTCTCATGAAGCAACTCTGAATTAACAGCATATTGTACATCCTACGTAGTGCCACACCTTCCGACGGGCTTACAAACTGTAAAGTAAAGCGCAAAACTGTATTAGCATACATTCGTCTCTGCGTAATTTTCTGACAATACACTTATATTCAGTGGGCGGCAAGAAAGTGATTATACCATCAAGAGAGAGTCATCGAAAAGCTTTCTCTTGTCTGTTTCTAATACCAACAGAAATATATTTAATATCATATATTTTGGCAATGGTCCAAGCTAGATGACAGATTTTTATATTCTACTAAGAATAGGAAGGGCACAGGGCTTGTAGGATCGTACTCAGATCATCGGAACGATTTGTATTGACGTCATATTTGTAAATAAACCGTGTAAACGTGTTAATTGGTACCGAAAACTGCGCAAAAATGACTTGTTTTTTTGTAACTGCGCAGATCACTCTGGTGATCGTGTAGAGAACCCCAACTTACGGGGGAAAATAGAATAAAATATATAATTTATTTGAGTTATAAAGTTGTTTTAATGTTTGGTTAGTTGTGAACTACATTTGAGCAACATTTAAAATGTTTAGATTTTTTTACCAAAAAAACTTTTTTTTAATTAAAATAGTCGCGACGCTGCCTCGTTGACGTGATTGAAGCCAATTTAAAAAAGTATTTTCTTTATCGTACCTTTTTTTGTAATTTTGATTTCACCTTAATCATTAAAATCTGTATGTATTAAAAATTTAAATTTTCAAATTACTTTGAAAATACAAAAATCAACTCTTGACGCGTCAAAAACATTTTTAATTTCAAGAGACTTTGAAAATTCATATTGTTTATTTAAGCAGTTTTTATTGCTGATTACGATGGTGAAATCAGATGTTCAAAAACATTTAAGACAAAAAGTTATGCATTGTTAAACATTTGAAATGGCTTCTATTTTGAAACTCCTGAAGGAATTACGCAGGTTAATACTTGTCTAGGCTATTACCATGAAAGATTTTTGTGCTAATTTTGTATCAGATGGGATCAAAATTTCTGTGTGAGCGTGCTGAAACATATATACACACGGTCGCGCGTGCGTGCGTGCGTGCGTGCGCGCACGCGCACACACACACACACACACACACACACACACACACACACACACACACACACACACACACACACACACACACACACACACACACATAGTTGACTATTTTCACAACTTTCTTTATAATTCAAATAGTGTGAAAGTTATAAAAAAAAAAAAACTAAAAATAATTAAAAGACTTGTTGATGGAGAAAGAAAGGAATCCATTAAACTTTAAGTGTACCGTTATAATAATACATATTTTCTACTAGTTCTAATAACCCAGGAATACCTTTAATGTTAGGAAGTGCGAAAATAATTATAAGATGTGTGGCTGTACCAATGAACAGCTTTATACAAAATGGCGACTGCAATATTTATTCAGTAGTATAAATTGCATGGTGTTATAATAATTAGCTATTTTTCAAAATTATGACAGGATTACATTGCTGAGGAAGAGAAAGTATTTAATAATACAATTTTTGCGACTCTTCTGAGAAAGTAATGTTAATCTTCTGCTTCTTGAACAGATCCTGCGGAATTAACTTTCATATCACGTGCACAACATTTACAGTAACATATGAATGTTTATTTAGCTTTAAATACTCTAAGTAATGGTTTTTTACTATAAAACGTTTTGCAACAATATACATTGCAGATATGGAATAGTTTGTTAAAACAAATTTGCGCCGTAGATTTCAATGCTTAACAACAACGTTTACATGTAGAGGCAAGCCGTACTTGAAACACCACGCGGAGACTGTTTAACTAGTACAAATATTGCCTTAAGTTTGATAACATAACATCAAAATTTTATAAATGGCTATCGTGCTCAATTTTAACTTCAAAAAATAAAAAAGTCTCTCCGAAAAATCTTTGATCATTCGATTAGTTTACATTTTCTTCATCCAGCCGCTTATTACTTTTATAGGCAGTTCTATAGCTCATTCTCCAATTTTGCTAATAAAAGCTAGGAGAACCATTTTTAATTATTTACAGTTTTGAGAAAATCCTAGGTTATTAGAACTTTTTGAATAAGAGTTTTTGTACTTTTCATTCGCTATAAAATATTACTGAGAAGCTTATTTTTGTACTTTTCCTTAAGCTGTAAATTTTTATAATTACATTTAGTGATTTTATTCTGCTCTATTCTATTATAGATAATATAATATTTGAAATTTTCCTTCAGCTCTACAATATCATAGAGTATTTCTTTTTTGTATACTTCTTTCAGCTGTACAGTGTAATAGATAAGCTCACTTTGTACCTTCCTTCAGCTGTACAGTATCATAGATAAGATCACTTTGTACCTTCCTTCAACTGTACAGTATCATAGATAAGCTCACTTTGTATTTTCCTTCAGCTTTCATAGATACCTTCTTTCCTTCAGCGGTACAGTATCATAGATAAGCTCACTTTGTATTTTCCTTCAGCTGTACAGTATCATAGATAAGCTCACTTTGTACCTTCCTTCAGCTGTACAGTATCATAGATAAGATCACTTTGTACCTTCCTTCAGCGGTACAGTATCATAGATAAGCTCACTTTGTATTTCCTTCAGCTGTACAGTATCATAGATAAGCTCACTTTGTATTTTCCTTCAGCTGTACAGCATCATAGATAAGCTCACTTTGTACTTTCCTTCAGCTGTACAGTATCATAGATAAGATCACTTTGTACCTTCCTTCAGCGGTACAGTATCATAGATAAGCTCACTTTGTATTTTCCTTCAGCTGTACAGTATCATAGATAAGCTCACTTTGTACTTTCCTTCAGCTGTACAGTATCATAGATAAGCTCACTTTGTACTTTTCTTACAGCTATACATAAGCTCACTTTGTACATTGCCGTTAACTATACAGTATCATAGATAAGCTCACTTTGTACTTTCCTTCAGCTGTACAGTATCATAGATAAGATCACTTTGTACCTTCCTTCAGCGGTACAGTATCATAGATAAGCTCACTTTGTATTTTCCTTCAGCTGTACAGTATCATAGATAAGCTCACTTACAGCTTACATAAGCTATTTTCCTTCAGCTGTACAGTATCATAGATAAGCTCACTTTGTACTTTCCTTCACAGTACTATACATAAGCTCACTTTGTACATTGCCGTTAACTATACAGTATCATAGATAAGCTCACTTTGTACCCTCCTTCAACTGTACAGTATCATAGATAAGCTCACTTTGTATTTTCCTTCAGCTGTACAGTATCATAGATAAGCTCACTTTGTACTTTTCTTACAGCTATACATAAGCTCACTTTGTACATTGCCGTTAACTATACAGTATCATAGATAAGCTCACTTTGTACCCTCCTTCAACTGTACAGTATCATAGATAAGCTCACTTTGTACCTTCCTTCAGCGGTACAGTATCATAGATAAGCTCACTTTGTATTTTCCTTCAGCTGTACAATTTAATGGTTTATTTCTCCTTTGCACATTTGCTTCAGCTGTACGCTCACCTTCCTCTCAGCTGTACAGTATCATAGATAAGGACAATTCGTGCTTCTCCTTCAGATGTACACTATTATAGGTAGATTAGATTAGCTTCAAACTAAAGGAAGGGATAATACAACCACAGGCACTGCATCAACAGACCTATTGTGCAACTAAACCTCTTGTTTAACAGATTGATGCCCTTAGTAAGTTCCAACAATCCACTGACTAGCTTATTCTGCTGAAGATTCCTAGGGTCCTGGAAACCAAAAACCCGTAGCCTCCTACCAGCAAGATCTTCACAAATAGGTAAGCTCACATTGTACTTTTCCTTCAGCTGTGCGCTCACCTTTGTACAGCTGATCTTGTAATTGTAACGTTACATTGATGCTGTGAATGTGCACATTACATTTCTTGCACTCACGCACAGACACGCGGTGTATTCTTCTATTCTTGATGCTGCCGCAAATCGTGACTAAACCGAACGTGAGATCTTGATGACCGAAGTGAGAGAGAGAGTACGCCGATGGATTCTACATTCACTTTACTACACTCCCAGCTATTTTTGGCTCCTTCAAGTTTTCCTTCGAATAAATTATTTAATGCCACTCTTGTAGTATAAATATACTTCATTGTTTTATTTCGATCGGTGAAAGTATTTCGGACAAATAAATAAAGTTATTAAGGAATTATTCACGGCAACAATTTTTTAATAGTTTTTGTAGGCGTGCGGGAATTTAAGCCAGCTAAAAATAAAAATACGTAATAAAATATTTGTTTTATTAAAGAGAAAACTTTCAAAATATGACGTAAAATGTTTTAATTTAACATTTTAGATGAAATGTTTCGTTAAATAATATTATAAACAGTTACTGATAGCACTTACAAGTTACTTGTTAATAATAAATAGCAGTTACTTTATGAGTTACATTAACGGTTACTAATAGTATGAATGACGTAGATACTTTCTTTATTTGTTTCACCCGACTTTGGGGTACACCAAATCAATCACTTTTTAATGATCTGTGCCTTCCTCGTAGCCCATTATTGCTTCATTCGTTGTGATCTTGCTTTTCTTTCTTCGTCAGAGATTTGGATCGTTCGCTTGCATTTGACTTTGCCTTGGAACCGTTGCTTCTTGTCCTTGGTTATTGTTTTGGCTATTCTGTCCATGAGCATAGTGTCAGTGATTTGTAGTTCTGTTATGTCTTTCTCTGTTTTTCTAAACCAAAGTGGTTTGGCTCTTCTATTGCGACAGTAGTCAAATATTTTTTTGGTTAGTCTATTTTTGTCCATTCGGAGGATGTGCCCATAAAAATCAATTCTACTTTTTCTTATTGTGTCTGATAGTGTTTCAGTTTTTTGGTAAAGAGTTTCATTACTGATGTGGAGTAATTGGTTGTTACGGAATTTGAGGCCTAAGATTTTTCGTAATATCTTTCTTTCTTTGATCTCCAGGCTTTTTAAATGGGCCCTGGGTTGTGAGAGATAATGTTTCAACTGCATATAAGGCTTCTGGTTTAATTACCGTATGATAATGCCTTATCTTTGTATTCCAGGAGAGGGACTTCTTGTTGTATGTCTCCTTGGTAAGTTGGAGGGCTAATTCAACTTTATTTCTCCTAGATTCCATAGCTTTTTTCTCTAGGGCATTCCAGCTGATCCATTCCCCAAGATATTTGAATTCTTTGACTATCTCAATGTATTGTTCTCCCACTTGAAGCTTTTTTGGAGGTTTTTGTATGTTTGTCAATATTTTAGTCTTTTCCAATGAAACTTTGAGACCCATTTTTAACGCTTGCTTCTGGAGTTCAAGAGTGTCCCTTAGCTTCTTCCAATATCTCAACTAGTAAGGCCATGTCATCCGCCAAAGCCAAACAATTTACCTTAATGCCTCTGGTTAATTGATGACGTAAATTGCAATTAATGACGTAGATACTACTAACAAACAAATGAATTATTTAAATCGATTAATATAAACGCAACATGTAGCTGTCTCGCTAACGTGAAGGAAGCGAATTTCCAAAACACTAAAATTGTATTTTGTAAACGACAAAACAAAAAAAAAACAGCACAAAAATAATTTTGGTAAAGCAGAAATATTTTCTTTAACGAGCAAAATACGTTTGAAAATAGCTACCTTAAAAATGTCATAAGTTTTTTAAGCATGTTTTTGCAAATGTGTATTCACAATTGTGAGGAACTTTAGAATTGAATAAATTAACATTTTAAATTTTTAAATTGAATTTAATACAAAGCCTTAAACATCTGTAATTGGTAACAACCTTGGGGTTTCTAAAAATTGTATATAATTAAAAATAGTTCTCCTAGGTTTTATTAGCAAAATTGTAAAATGAGCTATAGAACTGCTTCATGTTAATATCCAGACAAAGGTCAGAGAAATGAGCGCTGATCCCGGACCTCATACACTTTTTAATGGATCGTTTAATGCTTATGGTTTGAGTTTTACCTAATGGTCACTACAAAAATAGCTCATTGTGTAATGGAAGCTTACTAATAATTGAGTGCCGAGCTCTTAGTGCCAACACCTAAAGTTACTTAAATAAATAACAGAAACTCGTTCTTTAAACCCATAAATACATGTAGAATGTACACCAGCAGTTACCATTTATTACAGCTGTAAATAGTGTCGTCCCATTAACACTAATACCACTTTAGTCGTGATGTATGAGTCTTCGTAACTTAAATAACAATGACAGAATACCACCGTAACTAAATTGTATACGGTTGGTTAATTGTTGCGTCACACAAATTAGTGTAATTAAAAAATACTGGTTTATCGGTACAACGTTGCTGCGCTGTTCGGATCAACTTTGTCTTGTACACAGGTTCGAGTCTACTACAGTTGACTTTCCTAAACGTCAATACACGGTCATCAGTAGTGTTACTGGTACAAAGTGAAGATGTTGTAAACTTTGTTGCCCATAAAAAGTTGTTCAACCGTGTAAAAGCGGCCACCATTCAAAACCTGAAAAACCGCCGGACTTAATCAGCGCAAATTAGCATTTAAAATTTTGGAATTTCATATTCTTATTTTCAAAGTAATTTTAATACTAATTTATACAGTAAATCCTTATGATTGTGAAATCGTATTTTCAAAATAATGTAAAATAAAAAAAATGAACCTTTAGACGATCAGAACTCTTTAATTTTTAATAATTAGCGTGAATAACTCATTCTTTTTAAAATTTTAAATCGATTTTCTTTAACGGGTTTGTTATGTTACTTTTTAAGAAATGAAAATCTAAGTGCAAAACATTATTTGTTAAATCATGTTTCATAAATTTTGCGAGTTTTTTTTATATTTAAAAAATTAAGTATCTAATAAATCAATAAAATATTGATAACAAAATAAATAATATATATTACGAAAAAAATGAAATATACATATATTTCTTCCCACAATTTAAGTAAAGATAGATTACGTGATAAGGTAAGATATTTTGTAGGTTACGAGGTTTCATAGCTCCTGGCTCCGCGACTTGTGCCTCTCAGACTAGTTCAGTAGACTGGTTCTCTCAGTGACTTTGAGCAGTCCGCTGACTGGTCCTAACGGTCCTGGAAGACAAACATTCTTTGCTAAATACAGACAAAAGCCTCAGTCAAAACATTTGACCTGCAGTTTTGCTGCATTTATATCCACGGTATAATTGCTATCCTCTTCGGACGCGTTTCCAACCACAGTGCTCCGTAATAAGTTCCATAATAAGGTTCTTCTGAGTTGCCCTTTACAGTCCTTACTGTTCACCTAGAGGAACCTATTTCAATAGATGTTCTTGGCTGACAGTCCTTTAGTCTTGTAGTACGGCTTACCTGCAGCATTGTCGCCGCAGGTAATGTTACGATTCTCTTACACAAGGTTTAATCCTAAAGGTCTCCTGCATCCATGTTTAATTAGAAACTCCTCATTTTGTGTTTTTGCTCTCCCGGTAGACGTTAGGACGTCTCGAAGTGTAACTTAAGAAATGTGATCAGATTTTTTATTTCAGATTTTTGTCAAACTTCTATGTCCAAAAACGTTTTTACTTGTATGTGTGTGTTTTGCACGCGCTGGATTCGAACTACAGACGGTCAAGATTTCGTATTAAATTAAATTTTAAAATTTTTAATGTGAGACATTTATTTTTGACACTATTTTCAAACGGATTTTTCTACTTAAATAATATATCCCAGCTATTACCAAAATTAATTTTCGTGATGTTTGATTTTTGTTTTGTCGTTTACAAGATACAATTTTAGTGGTTAGGAAATGCGCTTCCTTCAAGTTAGCGAGACAGCTGCGTTTTGCGATTATATCAGTCGATTTAAAGAATTCATTGATTAATCGGTTTCCTCTATTAATTCAATTCTCAACAATTACATCATTCATACTATTAGTAACCGTTAATGTAACTCATAAAATAACTGCTATGTACCATTAATAATAGCTAACTTGTAACTGCTATGAGTAACTGTTTATAACGGCGATTATTTCATCATAAAATGATGAATCCGTATAAATAGACAATAAATGAGTAACTTTAAACCTGTTCTTTTGTAACCTTGAAGAAGCTTCCAGCAGATGACAGACTCACAAGACGTGTGTAATGATATAACGCCTCCTCATTGACTATGCACCTGAGGTCGCCCAATGCTAGAATGTAAAATTAAAACTTTCACTGTCGTTTAAAACACGATTAAAATATTTTCCATGTTCATTTCATACACGATTGTATAACACAAATTCAAGGTTTTTAAATGGTTCATTGCCCGAAATAATGGATACACGTGTGTAGATATTTTAAATTACTTTATGTACAAAGAATTTGATGAATTTGTACTTTTCCAAAAGTCTGTGTCTAAGTAATTCAAGTAACGTAATTCAATGAAATTAGACATGGTCTTGTCTGCTATTTAACGACTTTCTTAATAATATTTATTTTTAAAAATATTTTATTTAAAATGTATTTTTATTGAAAATTCAATCAATTAAACGTAAATAGAATTTTCTAAAAATATCGATTTTTATCATATATCGATTCTGACGGTCGAATACAGACATATTTGTATGTACTATAACATATTTGTAAACATATAACATATTTGAAAGTACTATAACAGACATAAATATGTAAACAAAACATATTTACAATTAATTGTACAAATAATTCGCTTCAAAAATTATCGAGAGCAACCTGAACCAAATTTCTGAAAATCGATTTTTTTAAAAATATTAGTCAAAAACTTCATGAACGCCCTACATTTCCTAAAATTCGCTACAGGTATTTCAGTGCCGAATATTCTAGTATAAGCTGTCACTGATAAACCGATTTTGAGAAATTAAGTTGATACATTTTTGAATTGTATCTTAGTGTAGACATTGACTTACATTATTACCTCATTCAAACGCGTTTAAATTAGTAAATCATTTTGGCACTATTTGTATGAAAAAACATTTTTATGTTTTGCACAATAATTCTAAAAAAAAAAACAAATATATTATTTAACATCATGGTAATCAGCGTTAGAATCTGCATATATATTCGTAACAGTTAAATCCCTCAGGGGGTGCAGACTAGTTGTACCTATTGAGAGGATTTAGATGTTCCTCGCGGTATCCGAGTCTAACACACACTTACACTTACGACACTAACACTCACACTTACATTTAGGGAGGCGATAATAGCCTCAATGTGCTTTTCGCCTTAAAATAACAGAAAAAATGTAACAGTTAAATTTCACTGAAAACTTAAAATGTTAATTTTCAAACAAATTTTAAAGTTTTAAATGACTGATTTAAAAACCGATTAACTGATTTTGATAAATAACGAAATTTTAGGTAAAATATTTTTTGCATAAATTTTCGATCAAATCTGGCACAAAACTTTAACTAAAATTATGCATTTTAATTTAAAATCTACAAATTAATTTGTCATTATAATGTACACTAAAAACATACGTTTTGTTATACTATTGAAATTGTTTCTAAACTTAAGTATATTTACTGCATTTTAAAATAATGTAACTACAATTGAATCGACGCTTAATACACTTTTAAAAACGCATTGTATGTATACGTTGTGCGTTTTGAAAATGCAAATATAACAGAACTTATCTCTGAATACTGCTTACGTAAGTATGTCAGTTATTGAAGTTCATATGAGTAACAGGTTTAAAATAAATAACAACTATATACTATAGCTGACGTAATGAAAGCAAAGTTCAAGAATGATATTTTTAACGCAATGTTTTTTGAATTTTCAACGAAATTTAACAGTATAACGTTCCAATTGGTGTGTATTTTATCGCTGATTACAATGGTGAAACGAGAGAAATAAAAAAATTGTCAATTTTTTTTAAGACTGATTTTTTTAAGGTTATGAAACTGTTGAATGATTTTATTTTGTTAACGAATTTATTAAAGCAATTAGTAAAATCGTTTTGTGTACCAAGTTCGAATCAAATCGGAACGAAAATATCGTGACATCTATGCACCGTAATTATTTTAATTGTATTATAGAACAGAAACATTGACATGAAATATTTTCTTCCCAACCAGGAAACGATAGTTACTAATATCGTATGCGTTCATCATGACGAATGAACGATCCTTGCAGGATCGTCACTGCAGGAACCTGTTTTTTAATCAGATAGACGCAACTGTTTTTTTAAATAAACCAACGTATAACAGTAGAATGTACTGATTGCAAAGCGGATTTCCAAGTTACGGCCTTCAATATCTTCTTCGACATTGCATCATCGGAATTCACATTCACTCAGGCCGTGGCGAGATTACAAAATCGTGATTTGACATCGAAAGCACAATCCCTCTTCAGTTTGATTGCGGAAAATATACGCAAATAGGCTACGTCTGATTTAATGTCATAATTATGATTAATTTTAATTTTTAAAATGTCAATCTCGGAGCCGCAATCAACGTTCAGCATGCAAATAATCACGAGTGTTAGGAGGTAAGCTAATAGGTCAAAATGATTGCATCCTTCCTTAGCTGTATTTATCATTAGAATTATTCGGTCTAGTTGTTTTACTGAAAGGTTACTGTTTTACTGAGACCTCATAGGTTAGTTCGCTGAAACTTAGATAAGTACCCAGGTTTGAATCCAGTTACTGCTGTGTTACATTGATCACACGTCTTCATTAATGCAGTGAATGTATTTTTAGGGTTATAAATGCATTTCCACTACTGTGCCTCCTTTCTATATTCCGTCTCGGTGGCCTAGTGGATAGCGTACTAGGCTTTCACCCCGAGGACCCGGGTTCGATTTCCGGCCAGGGCTTGGCATTTTCATACGCTATAAATCATCCCATCGTCTGCATTAGCCCAAGTGTGCACAATAGTCGGACGTTAAAAAAAAAAATCTATATTCCTGAAATGCCATATTTTCTGTCTCTTCAAAATGTCCAGGAATTAGGGAGTACACAAGAAGTATGTAATTCCTTTATTTCTATGCTTGCTCTGTTTTCTTACAATCTCTGTCTCTTGACAATCATCACAGAAGTTCTGCTTTGTTTCGCCAGTTTTTCGTTGTGCGTTGGGATTCCGCTTTTTATATGTTTATTCATGTTGTTCTCGCGAATATCTAGGCAAATGCGTCCTGCTCATTCAGCTGGTAAGGCTGTTACACTGGGAGGTTAACAAGTTCTAGGACACCGTTTCATATACCATGCGTCACTCAGTCCATCAGAGCGGGATCGCTTTATACTCAAAAAAAAAAAAAAAAAAAAAAAAAAAAAAAAAAAAAAATAGCCAAGACTAGTGAATGTGTGTGTGTGTGTGTGTGTTTTGAGTAGTTGAGTGAGAGTAGTATGAGCAAGAGGTACTGTGACAGCACTAAGCTTATCAGCTGCTTACCTCAATGCCGCCTTCGCCGGATTCCAATACCAAGCGAAGCGAGGTCTCTGTTTCAACCCACCGTTCGGCATTTAGTGTGTGTGTTTGATACGCAGTTTTGCCAAACGCATTGACCGATTGTTTTGAAATTTGATAAGGAAGTACTTCATGTAAAGCGTGAACGATATATGTGTACGATTTATCCCATTCACTTCCGTTTCAAGATAGAGCGCTCTGATTTACAATAACGAGTGTAAGCAGTTTTAGCTAAACGCATGGACCGATTGTTTTGAAATTTGATAAGGAAGTACTTCATGTAAAGCGTGAACGATATATGTGTAAGGTTTATCCCATTCACTTCCGTTTCAAGATAGAGCGCTCTGATTTACAATAACGAGTGTAAGCAGTTTTAGCTAAACGCATGGACCGATTGTTTTGAAATTTGATAAGGAAGTACTTTTGTAAAGCGTGAACGATATATGTGTAAGGTTTATCCCATTCACTTCCGTTTCAAGATAGAGCGCTCTGATTTACAATAACGAGTGTAAGCAGTTTTAGCTAAACGCATGGACCGATTGTTTTGAAATTTGATAAGGAAGTACTTCATGTAAAGCGTGAACAACATTTGTGTAAGGTTTATCCCATTCACTTACGTTTCAAGATAGAGCGCTCTGATTTACAATAACGAGTGTAAGCAGTTTTAGCTAAACGCATGGACCGATTGTTTTGAAATTTGATAAGGAAGTACTTTTGTAAAGCGTGAACAACATTTGTGTAAGGTTTATCCCATTCACTTCCGTTTCAAGATAGAGCGCTCTGATTTACAATAACGAGTGTAAGCAGTTTTAGCTAAACGCATGGACCGATTGTTTTGAAATTTGATAAGGAAGTACTTTTGTAAAGCGTGAACAACATTTGTGTAAGGTTTATCCCATTCACTTCCGTTTCAAGATAGAGCGCTCTGATTTACAATAACGAGTGTAAGCAGTTTTAGCTAAACGCATGGACCGATTGTTTTGAAATTTGATAAGGAAGTACTTTTGTAAAGCGTGAACAACATTTGTGTAAGGTTTATCCCATTCACTTCCGTTTCAAGATAGAGCGCTCTGATTTACAATAACGAGTGTAAGCAGTTTTAGCTAAACGCATGGACCGATTGTTTTGAAATTTGATAAGGAAGTACTTTTGTAAAGCGTGAACGATATATGTGTAAGGTTTATCCCATTCACTTCCGTTTCAAGATAGAGCGCTCTGATTTACAATAACGAGTGTAAGCAGTTTTAGCTAAACGCATGGACCGATTGTTTTGAAATTTGATAAGGAAGTACTTTTGTAAAGCGTGAACGATATATGTGTAAGGTTTATCCCATTCACTTCCGTTTCAAGATAGAGCGCTCTGATTTACAATAACGAGTGTAAGCAGTTTTAGCTAAACGCATGGACCGATTGTTTTGAAATTTGATAAGGAAGTACTTTTGTAAAGCGTGAACAACATTTGTGTAAGGTTTATCCCATTCACTTCCGTTTCAAGATAGAGCGCTCTGATTTACAATAACGAGTGTAAGCAGTTTTAGCTAAACGCATGGACCGATTGTTTTGAAATTTGATAAGGAAGTACTTTTGTAAAGCGTGAACAACATTTGTGTAAGGTTTATCCCATTCACTTCCGTTTCAAGATAGAGCGCTCTGATTTACAATAACGAGTGTAAGCAGTTTTAGCTAAACGCATGGACCGATTGTTTTGAAATTTGATAAGGAAGTACTTTTGTAAAGCGTGAACAACATTTGTGTAAGGTTTATCCCATTCACTTCCGTTTCAAGATAGAGCGCTCTGATTTACAATAACGAGTGTAAGCAGTTTTAGCTAAACGCATGGACCGATTCTTTTGAAATTTGATAAGGAAGTACTTTTGTAAAGCGTGAACGATATATGTGTAAGATTTATCCCATTCACTTCCGTTTCAAGATAGAGCGCTCTGATTTACAATAACGAGTGTAAGCAGTTTTAGCTAAACGCATGGACCGATTCTTTTGAAATTTGATAAGGAAGTACTTTTGTAAAGCGTGAACGATATATGTGTAAGATTTATCCCATTCACTTCCGTTTCAAGATAGAGCGCTCTGATTTACAATAACGAGTGTAAGCAGTTTTAGCTAAACGCATGGACCGAGCGAAATTTGATAAGGAAGTTTTTGTAAAGCGTGAACAACGTGTAGTTTCAAGATAGAGCGCTCTGATTTACAATAACGAGTGTAAGCAGTTTTAAAACGCATGGACCGATTCTTTTGAAATTTGATAAGGAAGTACTTTTGTAAAGCGTGAACGATATATGTGTAAGATTTATCGCATTCACTTCCGTTTCAAGATAGAGCGCTCTGATTTACAATAACGAGTGTAAGCAGTTTTAGCTAAACGCATGGACCGATTGTTTTGAAATTTGATAAGGAAGTACTTTTGTAAAGCGTGAACAACATTTGTGTAAGGTTTATCCCATTCACTTCCGTTTCAAGATAGAGCGCTCTGATTTACAATAACGAGTGTAAGCAGTTTTAGCTAAACGCATGGACCGATTCTTTTGAAATTTGATAAGGAAGTACTTTTGTAAAGCGTGAACGATATATGTGTACGATTTATCCCATTCACTTCCGTTTCAAGATAGAGCGCTCTGATTTACAATAACGAGTGTAAGCAGTTTTAGCTAAACGCATGGACCGATTGTTTTGAAATTTGATAAGGAAGTACTTTTGTAAAGCGTGAACAACATTTGTGTAAGGTTTATCCCATTCACTTCCGTTTCAAGATAGAGCGCTCTGATTTACAATAACGAGTGTAAGCAGTTTTAGCTAAACGCATGGACCGATTCTTTTGAAATTTGATAAGGAAGTACTTTTGTAAAGCGTGAACGATATATGTGTAAGATTTATCGCATTCACTTCCGTTTCAAGATAGAGCGCTCTGATTTACAATAACGAGTGTAAGCAGTTTTAGCTAAACGCATGGACCGATTCTTTTGAAATTTGATAAGGAAGTACTTTTGTAAAGCGTGAACGATATATGTGTACGATTTATCCCATTCACTTCCGTTTCAAGATAGAGCGCTCTGATTTACAATAACGAGTGTAAGCAGTTTTAGCTAAACGCATGGACCGATTGTTTTGAAATTTGATAAGGAAGTACTTTTGTAAAGCGTGAACAACATTTGTGTAAGGTTTATCCCATTCACTTCCGTTTCAAGATAGAGCGCTCTGATTTACAATAACGAGTGTAAGCAGTTTTAGCTAAACGCATGGACCGATTGTTTTGAAATTTGATAAGGAAGTACTTTTGTAAAGCGTGAACAACATTTGTGTAAGGTTTATCCCATTCACTTCCGTTTCAAGATAGAGCGCTCTGATTTACAATAACGAGTGTAAGCAGTTTTAGCTAAACGCATGGACCGATTGTTTTGAAATTTGATAAGGAAGTACTTCATGTAAAGCGTGAACGATATATGTGTAAGGTTTATCCCATTCACTTCCGTTTCAAGATAGAGCGCTCTGATTTACAATAACGAGTGTAAGCAGTTTTAGCTAAACGCATGGACCGATTGTTTTGAAATTTGATAAGGAAGTACTTCATGTAAAGCTTGAACGATATATGTGTACGATTTATCCCATTCACTTCCGTTTCAAGATAGAGCGCTCTGATTTACAATAACGAGTGTAAGCAGTTTTAGCTAAACGCATGGACCGATTGTTTTGAAATTTGATAAGGAAGTACTTCATGTAAAGCGTGAACGATATATGTGTAAGGTTTATCCCATTCACTTCCGTTTCAAGATATAGCGCTCTGATTTACAATAACGAGTGTAAGCAGTTTTAGTTAACGCATGGACCGATTGTTTTGAAATTTGATAAGGAAGTACTTCATGTAAAGCGTGAACAACATTTGTGTAAGGTTTATCCCATTCACTTCCGTTTCAAGATAGAGCGCTCTGATTTACAATAACGAGTGTAAGCAGTTTTAGCTAAACGCATGGACCGATTGTTTTGAAATTTGATAAGGAAGTACTTTTGTAAAGCGTGAACAACATTTGTGTAAGGTTTATCCCATTCACTTCCGTTTCAAGATAGAGCGCTCTGATTTACAATAACGAGTGTAAGCAGTTTTAGCTAAACGCATGGACCGATTGTTTTGAAATTTGATAAGGAAGTACTTTTGTAAAGCGTGAACAACATTTGTGTAAGGTTTATCCCATTCACTTCCGTTTCAAGATAGAGCGCTCTGATTTACAATAACGAGTGTAAGCAGTTTTAGCTAAACGCATGGACCGATTGTTTTGAAATTTGATAAGGAAGTACTTTTGTAAAGCGTGAACGATATATGTGTAAGGTTTATCCCATTCACTTCCGTTTCAAGATAGAGCGCTCTGATTTACAATAACGAGTGTAAGCAGTTTTAGCTAAACGCATGGACCGATTGTTTTGAAATTTGATAAGGAAGTACTTTTGTAAAGCGTGAACAACATTTGTGTAAGGTTTATCCCATTCACTTCCGTTTCAAGATAGAGCGCTCTGATTTACAATAACGAGTGTAAGCAGTTTTAGCTAAACGCATGGACCGATTGTTTTGAAATTTGATAAGGAAGTACTTTTGTAAAGCGTGAACAACATTTGTGTAAGGTTTATCCCATTCACTTCCGTTTCAAGATAGAGCGCTCTGATTTACAATAACGAGTGTAAGCAGTTTTAGCTAAACGCATGGACCGATTGTTTTGAAATTTGATAAGGAAGTACTTTTGTAAAGCGTGAACAACATTTGTGTAAGGTTTATCCCATTCACTTCCGTTTCAAGATAGAGCGCTCTGATTTACAATAACGAGTGTAAGCAGTTTTAGCTAAACGCATGGACCGATTGTTTTGAAATTTGATAAGGAAGTACTTTTGTAAAGCGTGAACAACATTTGTGTAAGGTTTATCCCATTCACTTCCGTTTCAAGATAGAGCGCTCTGATTTACAATAACGAGTGTAAGCAGTTTTAGCTAAACGCATGGACCGATTGTTTTGAAATTTGATAAGGAAGTACTTTTGTAAAGCGTGAACAACATTTGTGTAAGGTTTATCCCATTCACTTCCGTTTCAAGATAGAGCGCTCTGATTTACAATAACGAGTGTAAGCAGTTTTAGCTAAACGCATGGACCGATTGTTTTGAAATTTGATAAGGAAGTACTTTTGTAAAGCGTGAACAACATTTGTGTAAGGTTTATCCCATTCACTTCCGTTTCAAGATAGAGCGCTCTGATTTACAATAACGAGTGTAAGCAGTTTTAGCTAAACGCATGGACCGATTCTTTTGAAATTTGATAAGGAAGTACTTTTGTAAAGCGTGAACGTGTATTTATCCCATCACTTCCGTTTCAAGATAAGCGCTCTGATTTATAACGAGTGTAACAGTTTTAGCTAAACGCATGGACCGATTCTTTTGAAATTTGATAAGGAAGTACTTTTGTAAAGCGTGAACGATATATGTGTAAGATTTATCCCATTCACTTCCGTTTCAAGATAGAGCGCTCTGATTTACAATAACGAGTGTAAGCAGTTTTAGCTAAACGCATGGACCGATTGTTTTGAAATTTGATAAGGAAGTACTTTTGTAAAGCGTGAACGATATATGTGTAAGGTTTATCCCATTCACTTCCGTTTCAAGATAGAGCGCTCTGATTTACAATAACGAGTGTAAGCAGTTTTAGCTAAACGCATGGACCGATTGTTTTGAAATTTGATAAGGAAGTACTTCATGTAAAGCGTGAACAACATTTGTGTAAGGTTTATCCCATTCACTTCCGTTTCAAGATAGAGCGCTCTGATTTACAATAACGAGTGTAAGCAGTTTTAGCTAAACGCATGGACCGATTGTTTTGAAATTTGATAAGGAAGTACTTTTGTAAAGCGTGAACGATATATGTGTAAGGTTTATCCCATTCACTTCCGTTTCAAGATAGAGCGCTCTGATTTACAATAACGAGTGTAAGCAGTTTTAGCTAAACGCATGGACCGATTGTTTTGAAATTTGATAAGGAAGTACTTTTGTAAAGCGTGAACGATATATGTGTAAGATTTATCCCATTCACTTCCGTTTCAAGATAGAGCGCTCTGATTTACAATTACGAGTGTAAGCAGTTTTAGCTAAACACATGGACCGATTGTTTTGAAATTTTATACGAAGCTATCTTATACAAAGCCTAAATGATATATGTGTACATCCCCCATTCACTTCTGTCTCAAGACGAAGGCTTTTAATTTAACTATATCGAGTGTACGGAGTATTAGCCAAACGCATTGACCGATTGTTTTAAAACTTTGTAGAAGGTACATTGTATAAAACACAGAAGACTTACGTAAGTGCTTTTCCCATTGACTTTCCTTTCAAGATGGCGGGATGCTGATTCAAAGTTGAATGTTTAGTTGCTGTTTATTTCCTGTAACACTGGCTGAACGGCAACACCTACGATAATTTTGACTGTTTCATGGAGAAAGAGCCATTATTATTATCATGTTGATAACAATAATAAACAAGAACATTGGATTACCAGAAGTGGTTTAATTATTTTGCATACAGTACAAACTTTTACAGCAGTTGACTTTGTATGGAAGCGCACCTGAACTATTTAAGACTGATAAGGATTACTTAAGCACGGATAATGTTTCAGACAGATGTGCAGTGAAAGTTAGAAGTAGAATACATGTGACGTAATGAATCGGGTCTCATCTCCTTGTGGGAAATAAAGTCCTCTCTCTAACTTTTATGTTGTACCGCAGGATACGTTCAGTTGCTAGACAAGCGAGGACGTCGTCACCTCTTGGTTTATCTGGAGCACACCTTTCGACCTTCAAGGCCACGTGTGTAGATTGGACTTAATCTTGTACATCAGATGTTTTACTGGTGGACGATACGAGAATGATCACTGGAGAATGGCTTACATGGTTCAGCTGCTTGTGATTATGCAATTGGAGATTGGATTAAACTCTCCAGATAAACTCTGGGAGTAAATTGTTACATATTGATTTATTGGTGAATTTCAATTGTATTATTGCAGAGCGGTGGTCACAGTACGATCCGAACCGGGACCTTAGAAAATCCCGATTAATGACCTATAGACAACTTCGATGATATATATATATTTATATGTGTATATGTGTGTATATATATATATATATAGGAGGCGTGCGTGAGGGCGCTTATATATATATATATATTATTATATTATATTATATAATATATATGTAAGCTCACTCACGCACGCTCACGCGCGCGAGCGCTCACACACACACACACACACACACACACACACACACACAATCATGCGTGTTTTTTTATTCGCAATTTTGTTTTGATTTGATTCAACTTAGCAAAAAAAATCGAGTTTGATAAAATAGCTTAAACAAGTTTGATTCTCAGGAAAATTCGTCAATTTTCTTATTTTTCTGGAGTATTTGAGGACTCCATTTTGATACAATTTGCTCAAATTGCTCTTAGATCCGATTTTGAGAGATCAGAGAGATCAACTTCTGTTGACATTTAAAAGTTCTCAAAGACAGTGATCAATTAGTTTTGCCTCCAGCGACACGCACAGACACAGACAGACAGACATCCAAGCAAAAACCAGCTCGGCTTGGTTATTAAAACATCTGCAATGCACTCATGTTAAATTCATGTTAATTATTAACAGAGATTATTCTGCACAATTGCATTGTACAAAGTGAAGTGCCTGCAGTGGGCAGATTGTAATTAGCAAAAGAACGTCAATGCTTTTTAATAGTTGAATACGTAGTTCTGTTTTAAAAGTGTTATTAAAGTAGATAACCTTATTCTACCAGAAAGAAAAATAAGTTGGTGTAAAAAGATTATAATTTCTGACGGGCAAAATTTTAGGAAAAAATGTTGTTAACAAACTTTATTCTAACTGCAATGTTCTTTATTAACTAGATAATTGTTGACAAACTACGTTAGTGTAGTGATTTATTTTATAGCTTTTTGTTTGTTGTACCTCGTCTTGAAGTTAAGGGGTTGTTGAATGCCGTCAACTATGAATGTAAAATATGATTGTCAGGTTGTTTGTGACTTTTATGCATTTAGGAGACTGTTAATATTAAGACTGTGTGGTGTGTGTGTGTGTGTGTGTGTGTTGTGTGTGTGTGTGTGTGTGTGTGTGTGTGTGTGTGTGTGTGTGTGTGTGTGTGTGTGTGTGTGTGTGTGTGTGTCAAGGAATGACCCAAAACCGGATCTTGAATAAGCATTGATCGATGTTTCTGACGATCCGTATTTACGATTATAATTTCATTCGTTTAAAATAATAATTTCATTTAGAGGTCAGCTGTAGATAACTTTTTGAAGAGTTGTAATTTGGATGTATGTATATATTTGTATTATATATTTTTTTATAATTACAGTTAATATTTAGGAGTATGAGATTAAGGAAAATATTTTAGGATTATTAACATTTTGGTAAATGTTTTTTTGTTTAAATGTAATTTTAAACATTAAGAGATGTATGCAAATCGCAAGGTGACATTTAGTGCAATCTGTGTTGGGATTTAATTAGGTAAAATTGTAAACATTTATAAATGTTTAAGTGTCGCAAACGTAGAGGTGTAAGGATGTGATAAATGTTTAATGGTGTGAGAAAATGTTGAACGTTTCAGAAGTGTGAGCCATAGGAAACATTAGACAGGTAGGTAGATGCCAGCTGGATGAATGGAATAAAAAATATAATTACTGATTGAAAAAGAAAGTCCGTGATTGCCTAACACTAAACAACTAGTCAGTTGTCAGACCGGTCCCACTAAACTATAGTTTGATGAGGACTAAAACGCAAAGCAATTACTCTTACTTCACAGGTTTTGGTTGTTAGATTTTTACCTGTTCACGTCAATGTACAGTAATTGGATTGTTAAACATTTCATTTCGTCACCTAGATTCATTTATAACACGCACGTTTACGGATGTCTGCTTGAATGTGTACATGCATGTTTGTTCGATTGCGTTTCTTCTTTTTTCTTCCTTTTCTCCTCCTCTTCCTTCTCCTTCCTTTTTGTTCTCCTTCTTCTTTTTCTTAAGCTATTTTGTTGTCTTCTTCTTCTTCTTTTCCTCCTTTTTTCTTCCTCCTCTGTCTTCTTCTTCTCCTCCTCATTCTTCTTGTCCTGTTTATCCTCCTTCTTTTTTCTTTGTCTGCCTCTTTCTCATGCTTCTTTTTCCTCTTTTTCTGCTCCTCTTTATTCTTTTATTTTTTTCCTTTGCTTCTTCTTCTTTTGTAGTTGTATCACTTTCATATTTTCTGGATCTATTTCTTCCTCTACCTTTAGCTAGCCTGCATAGTTGATTCAGTACAGTCGTTGCAATCCTCCTCTCACGTGGTCTTTGGTTTTCCTGCAAATCGTTTGCCCACAGGCCTTTTCTCTGTTAACTATTTAATTTTAGTTAATTAAATTTGTCTACATTTACGTTTACAATTTCCGTACATTCCAGCGAGATGTTCAAACCAGGACAGTTCCCAATATTTCTCTTACTCACTGTAGAGTATGTGGGTTTAACTAGGCCAAATTGTCTTTGCTAACTCGGTCTCCATTTGCCCTATACACAATTCTCCTAGGCACTTTGTTGTATCGCAGTGACGCTAAATATATCGTTAATGCGCAGTTGTCGCTCCCACACCATTTTGAAAAGATTGAGCTGATTTTGAGGACGGATAACAGTTTTTCCTAAAATTTACCAAAATTTAATTTTGTACAAAGTTTAAATGAAATTAGATTTGAATAAAATCAGGATTGGTGCACAATTAATTATTCCAGTTCTGAGAAAATTTCTAAAAATAATAATCGTATTAAACTTGCAGGCTTACTTACCTGTTTGAAGAAGATGGTTTGTTTAATTCCAAAGCTTATAATTGTGCAATTCACTTAATAAAGTTTGGTATACACATAATACAAAATCAATGGTATAACATTTTTTATTTAAAAAAAATATGAAGTAAATTAAAAATTACACACACACACACACAACACACACACACACACACACACACACACAACACACAAGTACACACACACACACACACACACACACACACACACACACACACACACACACACACACACACACACACACACACACACACACACACACACACACACACACACACACACACACACACACACACACACACACACACACACACACACACACACACACACACACACACACACACACACACACACACACACACACACACACACAAATACTGAATATTTTTTAAGAAGTCAAAATTCATTCACGCTATTAAACCTATCTTTAGTTATTTCCTCAAATTATCAGTCGCAGACGAACTCGCCAAAAATACTGGAAATATGAAACACCGCGAAGTATTTATTTTTAGGCTGTAACAAATCTGTTAGAACTTGCCAATGTGAACCCACGTCGTCATGGCTAGGCCATTCATTGTCGGGAAACAAAAACCGTTGTCAGATGGCCCGGGGCGGTATTTGACATTAAGCAAAGGTTGTGGATCAGGGTGAACCGGTGTCTTCTGCCCGCAACCTTGGTCGGTTCATCGCGTTCTTACCTTCTATTTGCATCCTCCCAATGTGTAGAATATCCGCAATAGACTGATCTGATCATGTCTAGTTAACTACTTGACCTTAAAAAAACTAATCAACTTTGTAATGAAGGTCATTAAGGAAATAAAAACTTGAATTACCGCTATTTTTTTATCAGCCAACAAGTTTTGATTCTAGAATGCACGCGCAGTTAACCGTTTCATAAAAATACAATGTTCTTTCTCGAAAATAAAATCTGTTTGGTTTTAAATTTGATATCCTTACTGATAACTTCATATAGGAACAAAATTATAGAAAAATCTAACCTACCGGTTGTAATAACTAAGTATGTTTCTTACACATAATTCCCAATGTTTTTTTTTTTTTTTTTAGATTTTGCAACCCATATACACTTGAAAAAATTTGAGCAAATTCGACCAAAATCGATAGCCTATGCTGGCTCGAAAAGTTGAACACGTTATTGCAAACTACATATTGAGTATCATTAAAATCAGTCAATTCGTTTTAACTTTTACAAATACGCTTGAGAAAAGCTTGTCCAAGTATTAACAACACTAATTTATCTGCTAAGTTTCAATAAAATCGGCATGACCTAGCAAATTAAACTTTCAAATTACTGTATATTGAAAATATAAAAATGAACACTGAACGCCGTCAAGTTCTTTTGTGTATTCACTATCATATTTTGCTGTCAAAAATCTTTGATAAAAGTTATTTTATAATATCTTTGATCATGTAAGAGCTTGGAATTAATTTTTAAATGATTTAATCAATGATTTTTAATGTAATAGTGTAATACGGTCTTAAATGGAACTAAATTGTTAACGATAACAGTGCTTACGTTTTTATTTAAAAATTTAAAATGTAACTCACGAAGATTTTAACGCCGATTATAATTGTGGATCAAACTTTTAAAATATTGTGTTTTTAGAGAAACACTTCTATCACTTCAGTGAAACAGTTTAGGCGATTATTAATAATTAAACATAAAACCTGTCTGCTCGAAGTAAAACGAATCAACCAGTAATGCGGTTAAAATTTAACATTGAAATAAACCGAAACCACACAAACCTTGAATTTAAAAATTGATTAATTTCAAGGCTTCCGTTTTCTGAATTACTATAGTCAGAAAAATGAAAGATAACCAAAAGGAGAGAGAGAGAGAGAGAGAGAGAGAGAGAGAGAGAGAGAGAGAGAGAGAGAGAGAGAGAGAGAGAGAGAGAGAGAGAGAGAGAGAGAGAGACAGACAGAGCGACAGAGAGAGGCAGAGAGAGACAGAGGCAGAGAGAGACAGAGAGAGAGAGAGAGAGAGAGACAGACAGACAGAGAGAGAGAGAGAGAGACAGACAGACAGAGCGACAGAGAGAGGCAGAGAGCGACAGAGGCAGAGAGAGACAGAGAGAGACAGAGAGAGACAGAGAGAGAGAGACACACAGACAGAGCGACAGAGAGAGGCAGAGAGAGACAGAGGCAGAGAGAGAGAGAGAGAGAGAGAGAGAGAGAGAGAGCGACAGAGAGAGAGAGAGAGAGAGTTTAAAAAATTACAAATTATTTGTTTCATTCGAAACAATTGTGTTTTGTGTTTTTATAACGATACACTTTATAACGAACAAAGCACACATTTAGTTTTTGCAAGCATTTATATTTGCGAATTTTCATTCGGAAATAGACCAGACTAAGGATTTTAAAAAGAGTGCTTTTCTTGACCTGTAAAGCTCTTATAGGCGGGTCGTTACAACTGTTAATTATATAAAAATACATTATCAAAATATTTTTTAAAAAAACTTTAGCAAGTTTTATTATGCGGCAAAATCTGTAAAATCTGTTTAAAAATGGCAATCTTCCCTAATCATAAAAAAGATCATAGTTCTTAAAAGTTGTGTTTTATTGAAAATGCGATTTCAACAACGTAATCAGCATTAAGACGTGCACAAATTCTAATTTTATTTTTTTAAATTTATTTTAAAATACTAAAATGAATCTGTCAATAGTCAGAGTTCATTTTTATATTCTCTAAATGAAATCAGATGACGTAGTATTTAAAAAAACCGTAATATTTTAAAAGTTGTATGTAACCTTTTGGTAATTCGCTCCCATCAAGTCAGCAAGACAGCTGAGTAATTGTAATTCAACACCTAACTGGAATACTGGTAAACAACAAAGAATACAATTAAACATAAGCTATAGCTAAATCAACTAACTTTAAAGAACGTTTTTATGCTAAATTTAATAATCAAGCTAACTAGATTGGTGAATTAAAAAATACAATAATACTGAAAAGAACGTATATCTAAAAAGTATGATATTATAATTCCTTATATAGATTCAAAAGTAGCTTTTAAAGTGAAGCTGCTATCAACAAATTAGTTGTTACATATAGCAAGTAGTAATTAAAAGAAACCTCGCAGTTTAGTTTTAATTGATATAAAAAGTAGCTTTAAAAGTGAAGCTGCTATCAACAAATTAGTTGTTACATATAGCAAGTAGTAATTAAAAGAACAGTACACCTCGCAGTTTAGTTTTAATTGATATAAAAAGTAGCTTTAAAAGTGAAGCTGCTATCAACAAATTAGTTGTTACATACAGCAAGTAGTCATTAGAAGAACAGTACACCTCGCAGTTTAGTTTTAATTGATATAAAAAGTAGCTTTAAAAGTGAAGCTGCTATCAACAAATTAGTTGTTACATACAGCAAGTAGTCATTAGAAGAACAGTACACCTCGCAGTTTAGTTTTAATTGACCTAAAAAAAGTAGCTTTAAAAGTGAAGCTGCTATCAACAAATTAGTTGTTACATACAGCAAGTAGTCATTAGAAGAACAGTACACCTCGCAGTTTAGTTTTAATTGATATAAAAAGTAGCTTTAAAAGTGAAGCTGCTATCAACAAATTGGTTGTTACATATAGCAAGTAGTAATTAGAAGAACAGTACACCTCGCAGTTTAGTTTTAATTGATACAAAAAGTAGCTTTAAAAGTGAAGCTGCTATCAACAAATTGGTTGTTACATATAGCAAGTAGTAATTAAAAGAACAGTACACCTCGCAGTTTAGTTTTAATTGATATAAAAAGTAGCTTTAAAAGTGAAGCTGCTATCAACAAATTAATTGTTACATATAGCAAGTAGTACTTAAAATAACAGTACACCTCGCAGTTTAGTTAAATTGATATAAAAAGTAGCTTTAAAAGTGAAGCTGCTATCAACAAATTAGTTGTTACATACAGCAAGTAGTCATTAGAAGAACAGTACACCTCATAGTTTAGTTTTAATTGATATAAAAAGTAGCTTTAAAAGTGAAGCTGCTATCAACAAATTAGTTGTTACATATAGCAAGTAGTAATTAAAAGAACAGTACACCTCGCAGTTTAGTTTTAATTGATATAAAAAGTAGCTTTAAAAGTGAAGCTGCTATCAACAAATTAGTTGTTACATACAGCAAGTAGTAATTAAAATAACAGTACACCTCGCAGTTTAGTTTTAATTGATATAAAAAGTAGCTTTAAAAGTGAAGCTGCTATCAACAAATTAGTTGTTACATACAGCAAGTAGTAATTAAAAGAACAGTACACCTCGCAGTTTAGTTTAATTAATACACACTGCGTTCCACGACAGCGCTCTGACGTGCTCGTAACTTTTCCGCCAATTTCACCGGTTACTTAATTTAAACGGCCAATTTAATACTTCAGGAAATGTTACTGGACAGCTTTATTTCCAATGTCATGCTATTTCTGCATGATAAGTCTTGCCGTTCAGTCAGTATTATGGGAAACAGCCAGTAACTACAATCGTCATCATTAAATCAGAAGCCGCCATCTTGAAACGGAAGTGAATGTGGGAAATCATACTCATACTTCGTACAGATTATATAAAAGGTACCTTCGTACCAAATTTCAAAACAATCGGTCAATATGTTTAGCCAAAAGTGCGAAAATTGTCATCGTAAATCAGAGGCCACCATCTTGAAACGGATTTTGATGTGGGGAAATCGTACAAATTCGTTGTTTGGACATTATAAGAAATTTCAAAACAATCGGTCAATGAATTTGACCACAACAGCATACATTTGTTATAAAAAAAGCCGCCTCGGTGGTCTAGTGGATAGCGCCATCTTGAAACTTACGGCAATTATGGATATATCTAAATCATCCCATCGTCTGCATTAGCCCAAGTGTGCAAAATAGTCGGACGTTAAACACCAAAAAAAAAAAAAAAAAAAAAATGTTATTGTAAATCAGAGGCCGCCATCTTGAAACTTAAGCAAATATGGATATATCTTACAACACATCTTTCGGGCTTTATATAAGGTATCATTGTGCAAAATTTCAAAATAATCAGTAAATGAATTTAGCCAAAATTGCGTAACAAACACATGAACCAAAATGCCGAACGGTCGACTTAAAAAAGAAATACGTTATGCCAAAGTTGTTTCAAAACAACAAATATAAAATATAATTACTGTTCAGTAAATAAATCTTACACTGAACGGAACCATGATATTATGAACAATCAGAAGTAACTTGTGGCTTCTTTGCGGTCGCAGGTCATGCACTCACCCTATGAGAAAACTTTTGAAATAAATAAACACGTAGTATATTGCACTTTAATCAAAAAGTTATTACAATGTAGTAATTGTCCAAAGTATAATAAGCACGGCAAGCAGCTGTCTCGAAATGGAATCCCGCAAATTTTTTATATATTACACTTTTTTTTAAATCTTATTTCACTATAATAATCACCGTCAAAATGTTTAATAAAATTAAAAATGTTAATTTATGACCCTTTTTGTTGTTTTTTTTTTTTTGTTGTCAAAGAACCAGTGGCGCTGAATATATCTTGGATCCATTGAACAAAATGAGAGCTTGAAAATCGTAAGTGGCTTTTGCATCAATAATTAAGTTATTTGAGCAGCTTAAAAATGTTGAATAAGAGAAAATAGTTGATGTTTTTAGGATGGACCTGATCACGGATAACGATCAAGGTCCCGTAATTATATTTATTATATTTTTATTATATAGATTATAAATGTGTAATTTATACTAGTGAAAGCGGAAGAATATTTTGTATATGGTAATGATAAAAACATTTGAAGGCATTTAACAATTCTTTATTTGAAAAATATATAAGTTTGTAGATATTTCATTACAAACAAAACAAGCAGTCAGAAAATTATAAACAAAACGAGATATTAGAAATAAATCGATACCGTGGAAATGAATTGAGCACCGATCCTAATCCCTAGATTTATATTTGATTCGCCGTTAAAAATAATGCATATCAAGCAAAAACTAATAGTAAAACGTTTCACGAGAATTCAACTTAAAAAAAGTGTTTAGTCATCTTTAAAGTCCTGCTTACACAGTTTCCTAACAATATCGAATTTCGGAATTTATCCAAAGGCACATCCTGCTATCAAAACGGATTTAACAAGCCATCGTTGGTTAAAATCGGTTCACTGATAAGGGCTGCAAAAGTATCAATGTTGAAAAATAAGGTGGAAAACGGAAAATTGTTAAAAGTGCTATTTCCAAAACGTTTTCTCCGCTTTGATTCTACAGATTTTTGACAAAAAAATATACTCACCATTGCGTTCTATCTTTAAAGGCACTGCCAACACTATAAGAAGTTTCGTTTTTACGTGATACCCGAAAACTGGTAGTCGTCAACTCTTTTATAAATACACGGTGGCAACTCTATAGAGTGACTTGGCGGGGCTGAACGCTGCTGTGTTCCTTAATATATATTCTGTGCGTGTTTTATCATTCCAACATTTGCGGGTTTGATAAAAGTTTAAAGAAGATGTTACCCAGCAAAATCCGTTTAACTGTTTCAAAATGGCGGTCTTTCGATGTCTTAAAAAATTACGTTTTTTTCAAATTTAAGACCACATTGGAGCACACACAGTCAATTTAATTAAGTCTTTTGGTTTTTCTGCGTTCTTCCCAGTATTTTTTTAATCTTATTGATCTCTGAAGTCTGAGTTCTTCCGAATATACGTTTCGTGGACGTTTTTCCCTAAACTGTAATTGGGTTTCCTGATTTTTTAAGATCGCTTTTCCCTTCTTCCTGCCAATTGCTCCTTGGTTATTCCCAGTTCCTCAAAGTCCTGTTCCACCTCCTTCAACCAGTTGTTCCTAACTTTACACTTCAGTTGGTAGTCCAATAATCTCCTCGTAAGTCTACTCTCTGGTAATCGAGTTAGGTGTCCAAAGAAGGCCAATCTTCTTTTCCTAAAAATGTTAGTGAGCTGCTCGTTGTTCCGATACAAGACCGCATTCGGCAATAGTCTGTACTGTCCCCCCACCAAATGTTTCTTATTAATAATTGTTCGGAGTACTCTCTTTTCCATTCTCTGGAGCTCCTCCGTAAATCACGTTTTATTTTGTAAGTTTTTGAAAATCTGGTTTTAATCATAATCAACGTTATAATATCCATTGAAAATACAAAAAACCCAGTTTAAACAAATAAAGTTTGGGGGGAAATTTCATGAATAATAAAATATATCTTTTTTGAGACTCAGTTGTTATCTTCAATAGGCGTTACCCACGTAAAGCTGCAAAAATACGTTGTTCCAGAGTTGGCATGTTGTCACACTGGTTGTCTTGAATCATCTGTGAAACAGCTGTTTTTGAAAGTTGAACAACACGTGCGGCTGCAGAATCTTGATATAGCATTCCTCCGAGGCTGCCTATTTCATTGAAGGCAATATTTCACTGATCCACAGCCTCGCCACAATGCTCACCAAATCTACGTATCTCTGATTCAATCAAATTTTATTACTGCCATCTGCTTTATTCCGCTTGCTTTTAGAAAGCTATCATATGAGTATAACATTGTGTTTAATAACATAGGACTGTATATGTACTATGTAATTAATCGATTACTTAAGGCAAAGAGAAGTAACGTCACGACTTTAAGGGATCTGGAATGAGGAAGTGAAGATGGTGGGGACAGAAGAGACGGTCGTGAGTAAGATTTAAAGTAGAGATTTGTTTTATTGGACTTTTAATGAGGGAGCATCGGCAACCGTTTCCTTCGAGAATATTTGAGTGCACTTTCTGGGAGGGTGAAATCGTTTTACCAAAGTGTCATGAAAGTCATCTTGGCATTGTCGCAGGAAATCTTGTGCCAATTGGAAATTGGATATCTGCAGCGCAAAAGTTTTGAATCAATAAATCTGAATAGAATAAATCCAAAAACATCTCACACTATGTCACTATCAGTTATTTCCCTGAAAATCAGGTTTTAAACTAGCGATAAGCAAAAAGGAATATTTGCTTAACTTACCAAAATCGGTTTACCAGATTTTGCTCAAACTGTTGTAATATTTAAATAAGCATAATTCAATATAATAAATTTGAAAAGAAAAAAATTAATTGTGGTCAGAGTTGTTTTGGTTTTCTTTAGACTTACAATCCGTATCCATGGGAGATAGCTGATGAGCTTAGGCGATCTCACCTACCTCAGTGAACACTTCTAGCTCATAATGCTCTCACCTATTTACTCAGGACACACACACACACACACACACACACACACACACACACACACACTTCTGCATTGCTTGGCTAACTTTAAAAGTGTAAAGCGACCCGTGCTGATGAAGTGAATAACATCGACTTAATAGTTAATCAGAGCCTTGGGGTACCTGGTGACCACCCCTTTAGTAGCCTATACCTTTGCCTGACCCATTCATTAGGGGCTCTGTTTGGGTGGAACTCATTTTTTAGCTACTCATGAGTAAGAATTTAAAACAGAATGAGCAGTATCACACAGC
>CM040183.1:25506053-25508553 GCA_022606455.1 Callitettix versicolor
GAGAAATAGTAATTAAAATGTACAGTGAGTTATATTATACGTCTTGTTTTTTAATTTTTCCTGTTTAAAATATCAAAATGGACAATCTCGGCACGCATATGTCTTGCTGACGTAACGGAAGCGGATTTCAAAAAAAATTGCATTACGTAATATCAGACAAACTGGGATTTCTATACGAGAAAATTGTCAAATTATTATGGAATTCCAAAAGCAGCACTTTAGTGTAGGGTAAATGTTTAGCTATGAAAAAGTTCTGCACAAGGTTTAAAATTAGACTCTAATGAAAAAGATGACTCTAATGATTGTCAGAGATAAGCATCCGTTAAGGGTACCCAAATATTCATCCCTTTGTATTCGTATCATCGGATTTGAAAACGTTCACCGCTTCTTTCCTCTGTCCAGGGTCTCAATGTGATTATTAGCGAACTTCCGTTGGAAAATTAAGCTATTGGAACAGCCATCATGGTAAAACCCAGACTCGGGACCTTGAAATGAGCGCCTATCCTGACAACTAGATCACTTTTTGAGGAGGTTGTTTAAAATGTTATATATTGTGTCTTAGCAGGTCCACGTGCGCAATTTTAATCAAATTAAAACTTGATACAAATCGATTTTGGCAGCTTGTACAAGTTAGCCAGTGAAATTCGTTGAACAATTTCAAAATGGCGGTCATTTTACATTTAAAAATAACTTTTTTTGTCCTAAATATTTTTAAATCAGCGTTAAAAACTGCATAAATTTATATTTTGTATTTTTAAAATCCGTTGAAAGAATTTCAAAAAAACTAAGGTAATTCGAAAAAATCGCTTCCATCACGTCAGCAAGACAGTTGCGTGCCGTTATTATTTTTATCCCGTCATATACTTACATTCAATTCTTTTTCCTTAACGTCTATACTTTATGGCAGTTAACACCAGTCTCGAACCTACGATTTTGATGTGTACAATTTCGGAGATACAGCAGACTGACTTTTGCTTCAACCACTTCGGTTACTACAAACAAGCATCGCATTGTTACAGTGTTATTATAAGCGTGAACTGAGGGGTTAAGAAAGTTACGTACTAGCAATACTTCGAGGATGAGAGCGTGCAGAGTATCGTGTATACACCACCAAAACATCAAGAAGTCTATCTCTTCTTCTACTTCTTCTCCTTCTTCTCAATCTTCTTTTTCTTTTCCTACTTCTTCTCCTCGTCCTTTTTCTTTTTCTTCTTCCTCTTTTTCTTATTCTTCTCCTTCTACTTATTTTTCTTCTCCTTCTCCTTTTCTTCACACACACACACACACACACACACACACACACACACACACACACACACACACACACACACACACACACACACACACACAAACGTCGATAAGCGAACATTAACAATGTGCAATGTTTGAGCACGATTATAATCTAAAGCATTAATTAAATGCATGCACTAAATTGCATTGTAGTAATAATAATAAGATTTTGATGCCAGCTGGTCACGAAGCTGGTAGCTCGGCATATAATTACGTATAATGATCCAAGTATAGAGTGTCGTGTAATGTCTAAAGGTTACATGCTACTGACCGGCGCGGCTGATTGTCAAAATCAGTTTTTTAATCAAACAATTTTCGGTCAGTAATTATTTTTTTCTTGGCTTTTTGGAAGTCGCTGACTGGAACCGCCAATTTTCTTTCGGGCAAATTACTTCACTTTAACTGTCGACCGAGTGTTGCGATCTCATTTTTTAGAAATTACGATTTGTTGAAATCACACACAAAACCATTTTTTACTAATTTTGGTATTGCAGTAATTCAAGATAAGTAATGACCACGGTCGGCCATATTTAATCTTGTTCTCTTTCTCCTCCTCCTCCTCCTCCTTCACCTTCTTCTTTTTCTTCTTCTTCTTTTTCTTCTTCTTCTCTTTCTTCTCCTTCTTCTTTTTCTCCTTCTTCTTCTCCTTCTTTTTCTTCTTCTTCTCCTTCTTCTTCTTCTTCTCCTTCTTTTTCTTCTTCTACTCTTTCTACTTCTATTTCTTTTCCTCCTATTTCTACTTCTTCTCCTTCGTCTTCATCTTCTACTTCTTCTCATTCTACTTCTTTTTCGTCTCCTTCTCCTTTTCTTCATCATCTTTTTTCCTTCTTCTTTTTCTCCTTTTTCTTCTTTCTTCATCATAATCTTCTCCTTCTTCTTCTTCTTTTTTCCTTCTTCTCCTTCTTCTTCTTCTTCTCATTCTTCTTTTCTCCTTTTCTTCCTCCTTCTCCTACTCTTCCTCCTCCTCCTCCTGCTCCTCCTTCTTCTTCTTCTCTTTCTACTTTTTCTTCTTCTCGTTCTACTTCTTTTTCTTCTCCTTTTCTTCATCATCTACTTCTTTTTCTTCTCCTTCCTCTATTCCTCCTCCTCCTTCATCTCTTGCGTAAAATCCCCTATAAGACTAATGTTAGTTAATGACACAGATTACCCTGCATCCGTTAAGATAATATTATCTTCCGGTTTTTTGTCATTAAATCAGTCCTTTTCACCT
>CM040183.1:25513553-25546053 GCA_022606455.1 Callitettix versicolor
TATACTACTAACCCAGTCCAACTTAATTATTTAGTTATTTAGTTTTGTGGTATATGTTAACTGTACAACATTGACGTTTTATACGTTTATTATATATTGGTAGGTGTGAATAATAAATGTTTAAATTACTTTAAACGCCATTATACTACTAACCCAGTCCAACTTAATTATTTAGTTATTTAGTTTTGTGGTATATGTTAACTGTACAACATTGACGTTTTATACGTTTATTATATATTGGTAGGTGTGAATAATAAATGTTTAAATTATTTTTAACGCAATTATACTACTTACCCAGTCCAACTTAATTATTTAGTATTTAGTTTTGTGATATGTGTTTACTGTGCAACAGTGACGTTTTATACGTTTATTATATATTGGTAGGTGTGAATAATAAATGTTTAAATTATTTTTAACGCAATTATACTACTTACCCAGTCCAACTTAATTATTTAGTATTTAGTTTTGTGATATGTGTTAACTGTACAACAGAGACGATTTAATAATAATGTATACTTTTTAATGTAATATTATAAATATGAGTGTGCGTGTGTTTTTGTTTGTTTGTTTGTTTGTTCGTTATTCAATCACGTATTAACTACTAGACGGATTGAGATGAAATTTGGAATGAAAATCTTAAGTACGTGAAATGGACATAGACGTAGTAACGTTTTAAAAATCTTAATACATCTTAAGGGCCTATTATTTATTACAAAATTATTGTTTCTAAGCCTAAATTTGCAATGATTTTAATTGAATTTTTTTAAAAATCCCTATAATTCCAAACAATCTGCCATTCCAATTTTAAAGATTGCATTTACAATGACAATTAATAAGTCGCAGGGTCAGACGTTAAGAGTAGCAGGAATACATTTGGGGACTCCGTGCTTCTCCCATGGTCAGTTATATATCATCTGTTATGGCCTAAAACCATAAATTGTATACTATTATATACAGAAATATATTAAATTGAAATATACCTATTATGATTTCGAAAATCGGTTATACATTTTATTACCTACATATAATAATTGCAGGCGAAGCCACGACGGGTAACAGCTAGTAAAAAAATATGTTTGCTAGGATTCCCATCTTCTTCTTAACTATACTCCAGTTAGACTAATAAGGACCAGTGGCCGGCATTAACAGCAAGGGTAACGTTACTAGAGTATTGTTCGCCAGAGATAACATTATCCCTGTGCTTTAGCCAATTTTGTAGTTAAAGGCGTTATAATTGACACGCTACAATTAGCCTTTTTTTAATAAAATCCATGAAGTACTGTAAATTCTAATTTCTTCCATTTTTATTTTTATTTATTATTATATTCTTTTACGCATTATCTTTATAAATTATCTACAGAGTCACATTTGATTTTCATAAATAAGTAGGAAAATTATTATCTACATATACAAATATATGTCCAATTGTCGATTATCATTGCAAATTATGGATAAGCTCACGTGATCCCATTAAATCGTCACAGAATAGATTAGTGTCTGCAAAATTACTTGATACTGCGTCTATACATGCAGTATTACTGCCCGGTTCAGGGAACGTCTCATTTCTCGCAGACACCAGTTTTGTTACTACAAAATATATATAAATGGAAAAACCAAATCAACGCTCAGATAACATCTGTTTTTCTTTGCTGTATGCCTAACACATTGTTGTTATTTATTCTGTAATGAACCAAATCTGGCTGAAATACGTCACGTTTTCACTTACTGTTTCAAACACGTCTTTATCTTAATAGGACTGTGTTATTGTTTATACGTGAAGATTACTGTTTCAAACACGTCTTTATCTTAATAGGACTGTGTTATTGTTTATACGTGAAGATTACTGTTTCAAACACGTCTTTATCTTAATAGGACTGTTTTATTGTTTATACGTGAAGATTACTGTTTCAAACACGTCTTTATCTTAATAGGACTGTTTTATTGTTTATACGTGAAGATTACTGTTTCAAACACGTCTTTATCTTAATAGGACTGTTTTATTGTTTATACGTGAAGATTACTGTTTCAAACACGTCTTTATCTTAATAGGACTGTGTTATTGTTTATACGTGAAGATTACTGTTTCAAACACGTCTTTATCTTAATAGGACTGTGTTATTGTTTATACGTGAAGATTACTGTTTCAAACACGTCTTTATCTTAATAGGACTGTGTTATTGTTTATACGTGAAGATTACTGTTTCAAACACGTCTTTATCTTAATAGGACTGTGTTATTGTTTATACGTACATGAAGATTACTGTTTCAAACACGTCTTTATCTTAATAGGACTGTGTTATTGTTTATACGTGAAGATTACTGTTTCAAACACGTCTTTATCTTAATAGGACTGTGTTATTGTTTATACGTGAAGATTACTGTTTCAAACACGTCTTTATCTTAATAGGACTGTGTTATTGTTTATACGTGAAGATTACTGTTTCAAACACGTCTTTATCTTAATAGGACTGTGTTATTGTTTATACGTGAAGATTACTGTTTCAAACACGTCTTTATCTTAATAGGACTGTGTTATTGTTTATACGTGAAGATTACTGTTTCAAACACGTCTTTATCTTAATAGGACTGTGTTATTGTTTATACGTGAAGATTACTGTTTCAAACACGTCTTTATCTTAATAGGACTGTGTTATTGTTTATACGTGAAGATTACTGTTTCAAACACGTCTTTATCTTAATAGGACTGTGTTATTGTTTATACGTGAAGATTACTGTTTCAAACACGTCTTTATCTTAATAGGACTGTGTTATTGTTTATACGTGAAGATTACTGTTTCAAACACGTCTTTATCTTAATAGGACTGTGTTATTGTTTATACGTGAAGATTACTGTTTCAAACACGTCTTTATCTTAATAGGACTGTGTTATTGTTTATACGTGAAGATTACTGTTTCAAACACGTCTTTATCTTAATAGGACTGTGTTATTGTTTATACGTGAAGATTACTGTTTCAAACACGTCTTTATCTTAATAGGACTGTGTTATTGTTTATACGTGAAGATTACTGTTTCAAACACGTCTTTATCTTAATAGGACTGTGTTATTGTTTATACGTGAAGATTACTGTTTCAAACACGTCTTTATCTTAATAGGACTGTGTTATTGTTTATACGTGAAGATTACTGTTTCAAACACGTCTTTATCTTAATAGGACTGTGTTATTGTTTATACGTGAAGATTACTGTTTCAAACACGTCTTTATCTTAATAGGACTGTGTTATTGTTTATACGTGAAGATTACTGTTTCAAACACGTCTTTATCTTAATAGGACTGTGTTATTGTTTATACGTGAAGATTACTGTTTCAAACACGTCTTTATCTTAATAGGACTGTGTTATTGTTTATACGTGAAGATTACTGTTTCAAACACGTCTTTATCTTAATAGGACTGTGTTATTGTTTATACGTGAAGATTACTGTTTCAAACACGTCTTTATCTTAATAGGACTGTGTTATTGTTTATACGTGAAGATTACTGTTTCAAACACGTCTTTATCTTAATAGGACTGTGTTATTGTTTATACGTGAAGATTACTGTTTCAAACACGTCTTTATCTTAATAGGACTGTGTTATTGTTTATACGTGAAGATTACTGTTTCAAACACGTCTTTATCTTAATAGGACTGTGTTATTGTTTATACGTGAAGATTACTGTTTCAAACACGTCTTTATCTTAATAGGACTGTGTTATTGTCTTTATCTTAATAGGACTTTTATACGTGAAGATTACTGTTTCAAACACGTCTTTATCTTAATAGGACTGTGTTATTGTTTATACGTGAAGATTACTGTTTCAAACACGTCTTTATCTTAATAGGACTGTGTTATTGTTTATACGTGAAGATTACTGTTTCAAACACGTCTTTATCTTAATAGGACTGTGTTATTGTTTATACGTGAAGATTACTGTTTCAAACACGTCTTTATCTTAATAGGACTGTGTTATTGTTTATACGTGAAGATTACTGTTTCAAACACGTCTTTATCTTAATAGGACTGTGTTATTGTTTATACGTGAAGATTACTGTTTCAAACACGTCTTTATCTTAATAGGACTGTGTTATTGTTTATACGTGAAGATTACTGTTTCAAACACGTCTTTATCTTAATAGGACTGTGTTATTGTTTATACGTGAAGATTACTGTTTCAAACACGTCTTTATCTTAATAGGACTGTGTTATTGTTTATACGTGAAGATTACTGTTTCAAACACGTCTTTATCTTAATAGGACTGTGTTATTGTTTATACGTGAAGATTACTGTTTCAAACACGTCTTTATCTTAATAGGACTGTGTTATTGTTTATACGTGAAGATTACTGTTTCAAACACGTCTTTATCTTAATAGGACTGTGTTATTGTTTATACGTGAAGATTACTGTTTCAAACACGTCTTTATCTTAATAGGACTGTGTTATTGTTTATACGTGAAGATTACTGTTTCAAACACGTCTTTATCTTAATAGGACTGTGTTATTGTTTATACGTGAAGATTACTGTTTCAAACACGTCTTTATCTTAATAGGACTGTGTTATTGTTTATACGTGAAGATTACTGTTTCAAACACGTCTTTATCTTAATAGGACTGTGTTATTGTTTATACGTGAAGATTACTGTTTCAAACACGTCTTTATCTTAATAGGACTGTGTTATTGTTTATACGTGAAGATTACTGTTTCAAAATAGGACTGTCTTTATCTTAATAGGACTGTGTTATTGTTTATACGTGTTATTGATTACTGTTTGTTTCAAACACGTCTTTATCTTAATAGGACTGTGTTATTGTTTATACGTGAAGATTACTGTTTCAAACACGTCTTTATCTTAATAGGACTGTGTTATTGTTTATACGTGAAGATTACTGTTTCAAACACGTCTTTATCTTAATAGGACTGTGTTATTGTTTATACGTGAAGATTACTGTTTCAAACACGTCTTTATCTTAATAGGACTGTGTTATTGTTTATACGTGAAGATTACTGTTTCAAACACATCTTTATCTTAATAGGACTGTGTTATTGTTTATACGTGAAGATTACTGTTTCAAACACGTTTTTATCTTAATAGGACTGTGTTATTGTTTATACGTGAGGTTTCAAACACGTTTTATCTTAATAGACTGTGTTATTGTTTATACGTGAAGATTACTGTTTCAAACACGTCTTTTATTGTTTATCTTAAGATAGGACTGTTAATAGTTGTTATTGTTTATACGTGAAGATTACTGTTTCAAACACGTCTTTTTATCTTAATAGGACTGTGTTATTGTTTATACGTGAAGATTACTGTTTCAAACACGTCTTTATCTTAATAGGACTGTGTTATTGTTTATACGTGAAGATTACTGTTTCAAACACGTCTTTATCTTAATAGGACTGTGTTATTGTTTATACGTGAAGATTACTGTTTCAAACACGTCTTTATCTTAATAGGACTGTGTTATTGTTTATACGTGAAGATTACTGTTTCAAACACGTCTTTATCTTAATAGGACTGTGTTATTGTTTATACGTGAAGATTACTGTTTCAAACACGTCTTTATCTTAATAGGACTGTTTTATTGTTTATACGTGAAGATTACTGTTTCAAACACGTCTTTATCTTAATAGGACTGTGTTATTGTTTATACGTGAAGATTACTGTTTCAAACACGTCTTTATCTTAATAGGACTGTGTTATTGTTTATACGTGAAGATTACTGTTTCAAACACGTCTTTATCTTAATAGGACTGTGTTATTGTTTATACGTGAAGATTACTGTTTCAAACACGTCTTTATCTTAATAGGACTGTGTTATTGTTTATACGTGAAGATTACTGTTTCAAACACGTCTTTATCTTAATAGGACTGTGTTATTGTTTATACGTGAAGATTACTGTTTCAAACACGTCTTTATCTTAATAGGACTGTGTTATTGTTTATACGTGAAGATTACTGTTTCAAACACGTCTTTATCTTAATAGGACTGTGTTATTGTTTATACGTGAAGATTACTGTTTCAAACACGTCTTTATCTTAATAGGACTGTTTTATTGTTTATACGTGAAGATTACTGTTTCAAACACGTCTTTATCTTAATAGGACTGTGTTATTGTTTATACGTGAAGATTACTGTTTCAAACACGTCTTTATCTTAATAGGACTGTGTTATTGTTTATACGTGAAGATTACTGTTTCAAACACGTCTTTATCTTAATAGGACTGTGTTATTGTTTATACGTGAAGATTACTGTTTCAAACACGTCTTTATCTTAATAGGACTGTGTTATTGTTTATACGTGAAGATTACTGTTTCAAACACGTCTTTATCTTAATAGGACTGTGTTATTGTTTATACGTGAAGATTACTGTTTCAAACACGTCTTTATCTTAATAGGACTGTGTTATTGTTTATACGTGAAGATTACTGTTTCAAACACGTCTTTATCTTAATAGGACTGTGTTATTGTTTATACGTGAAGATTACTGTTTCAAACACGTCTTTATCTTAATAGGACTGTTTTATTGTTTATACGTGAAGATTACTGTTTCAAACACGTCTTTATCTTAATAGGACTGTTTTATTGTTTATACGTGAAGATTACTGTTTCAAACACGTCTTTATCTTAATAGGACTGTGTTATTGTTTATACGTGAAGATTACTGTTTCAAACACGTCTTTATCTTAATAGGACTGTGTTATTGTTTATACGTGAAGATTACTGTTTCAAACACGTCTTTATCTTAATAGGACTGTGTTATTGTTTATACGTGAAGATTACTGTTTCAAACACGTCTTTATCTTAATAGGACTGTGTTATTGTTTATACGTGAAGATTACTGTTTCAAACACGTCTTTATCTTAATAGGACTGTGTTATTGTTTATACGTGAAGATTACTGTTTCAAACACGTCTTTATCTTAATAGGACTGTGTTATTGTTTATACGTGAAGATTACTGTTTCAAACACGTCTTTATCTTAATAGGACTGTGTTATTGTTTATACGTGAAGATTACTGTTTCAAACACGTATTTTTCTTAATAGGACTGTGTTATTGTTTATACGTGAAGCTTACTGTTTCAAACACGTCTTTATCTTAATAGGACTGTGTTATTGTTTATACGTGAGGATTACTGTTTCAAACACGTCTTTATCTTAATAGGACTGTGTTATTGTTTATACGTGAAGATTACTGTTTCAAACACGTCTTTATCTTAATAGGACTGTGTTATTGTTTATACGTGAAGATTACTGTTTCAAACACGTCTTTATCTTAATAGGACTGTGTTATTGTTTATACGTGAAGATTACTGTTTCAAACACGTCTTTATCTTAATAGGACTGTGTTATTGTTTATACGTGAAGATTGCTGTTTCAAACACGTCTTTATCTTAATAGGACTGTGTTATTGTTTATACGTGAAGATTACTGTTTCAAACACGTCTTTATCTTAATAGGACTGTGTTATTGTTTATACGTGAGGATTACTGTTTCAAACACGTCTTTATCTTAATAGGACTGTGTTTTTGTTTATACGTGAAGATTACAAAGTACTTTTTTATGAAGTCAAATGTGTTCCATAATGTTTATATTAAAGAACAAATCGCTTAAAAGAAAAGTTACAGTAAATTATTTAAAGAAAAACGGAGAACTGAAGAGGTTTAAAACGCGAATGACTCTGCTGCATCCATGATCGGTGAAAGTTGGAGTTAATGTGAATAGCATTCGTTTATTGCATAGGTCGGGTCGGGTCGCGTCGGGACGGAAAAGTTTTGTCAACATTTACACCGTTGTTGCAAAACAATACTGCACCAACAGATGTCAACTTTTACACGTTAACGATTGTTGCTAACAGATGTAGTTAATCAATTACCTGCTAACAGAGAAGAAACAATACGACAACATGAACGGTCGTAAATTGTTCGTCTATTTTCGGTTTCGTAACCTGAATGTGTGAGGAAAAGAACAGATGTTTGTTTATCCTATTATCTATATAGTCATTCAGTGTACTACATGGTTTTCGAATACAAACTATATTCACTTTGATATATTGCCAGTTATTGTATGGTAGTTTTTTTGTGAGTTACGGTTTCATTTTTAATTTTGACAGCTCAATGTAACAATCTTTGAGCATTTGTTCTTGTTTTTAGTTTTAATTATTTTAACAAAAACTTATGAATTTTGATTAGTTTTCAGTTTTCATGTATGGTACTAAAAAACAGTGGTTGATTCACTGTCTCTAAACGTCGCGTATTGTCTTATACGTGGTGTGTTCAGAAAGTAACGAGAATTTTAATTTTTTGAACGAAATATTTATTTATTCCTCTGCATTGATGTTGTCGCCTTCAAAATATTCCCCATTGGAGATTATGCACTTGTGCCAGCGCTTCTTCCAATCCTCGAAACACTTCTCAAAATCGATCTTTGAGATAGCCTTTAGTTCTTTCAGCGATGCGCTTTTAATGTCATCTACGGCTGTAAAACGACGGCCCTTTATTTTTGGTTCTCTTTATTTTTTATTTAAGGTTCAAAACTTATTTAAGGTTCTCTTTATTTTTGGAAATAGGAAAAAGTCACACGGAGCCATTTCTGGCGAATATGGAGGCTGGGGCATCGTTACAGTACTGTTTTTGGCCAAAAATTCACGAACAAGCGATGAAGTGTTTATTACACTTCTGTTTATTACGATAATACCAGCTGATGCATTAACGTGGTGCAAAAGCCATGAATTGTTTTTCTACAGATCCGGGCGTTTTTTCTGATTGCTTCACGCAAACGGCGTTGAACTTGTAGATACTACTCCTTTTTGACCGTTTCACCTGGTGGCTGGAATTCATGATGCACTATGCCATTAATATCGAAGAACAAAGTGACCATAACCTTCACGTTCGACCGCACTTGTAGAGCCTTTTTCGGTCTTGGCGATCCAGAATGCCTTCACTGGGATGATTGAGCGTTAGTTTCGACGTCATATCCGTAAGCCCATGTTTCGTCACCTGTTATAATACGTTTCAGTAATTCTGCATCGTCGTTGACTTCATTTAGTGACTCCTGAGCAACTTCCATTCGCCGCTGTTTTTGTTCAAAATTCAACAATTTTGGAACGAATTTTGCTGCCACGCGTTTCGTACACAAAACATTGGAAACAATGTCATGACATGATCCAATCGATATGCCAATATCGTCAGCGACCTCTTTAATTGTGATTCAGCGATTGTTCATAACCATTTCTTTCACTTTTTCCACGTTTTCATCGGTCGTTGATGTGCTGGGGCGTCCAGGGGCTTTCAACGTCTTCACGGCCTTCTTGGAATCGCTTATACCACTCGTAAACTCTTGCTTTACTCATAGCAGACTCACCATTGGCCTTTGTTACACTTTATTCCATTTTTTACGCAAAATTTGATACAAATTCTTTGATCCAGTTCTTTTAACAAACGAAAATCGCCGAACTCATAAAAACACGTCTAACCTTAGTGGCTGTCACAGACAAAGTCAATAGAGAAAACAGCTGAAAGTTTGATCATACTTCAAGGACATGTATACCAACATAATAAAAAAATGTTTGAGAATTGGACTCTCCAAGCCAGCGAAATTTAAAAATTCTCGTTACTTTCTGAACACACCTCGTATACACAAATACATGTTTGCAAGTGTCAGACTTATAGCTTCTCTATTCATAAATAAAAGTTACTTACAATTTTAACACCTTAAAGTATATATATTTGGGCGTTTGTTCGTGTTTTTGGTTATTATAACGTAAACTTAAAAATGTTTCTAGTTTTTTTATATATGGTGTTTAAAACAGTGGTCTCGATACGTGGAGTATTGTTTTATAAACACAATTAAATTGCTAATGTCAGACTTACGGTTTTTCTAATCGGAAATAAATTTTAGTTTTCAATTTTGACAGCTCAATGTAACAATCTCTGATCGTTTGTGTTGATTTTATGTTTTATTTATATAACATAGACTTAAAAATCTTGGCATAGTTTCTCACTTTTATGTTTCCTTTTAAAACTAGTAATTGATTGACAATCTCGATATGTCGAGTATTGTTTTATATACACAAATAAACGACAGAAAATGTCAGATTTATGGCTTTTGTATTCAAAAGTACATTTTAATTTTTAATTTTGACAGTCCAATGTAACAATTTTTTTGTTTTTGGTTTAATTATTATAACATAGACTTAAAAATTTTGATATAGGTTCTAGTTTTTATGTTTGGTATTTAAGAACTCGCGTTGATTCATAGTCTCGAAATGTTTTATATACACAAATAGGCGATAGTAAATGTCATGCTTAAGGTTTTTTGGAATAAAAAAATAAGTTTTAGTTTTTTGTATTCAGTCTTTGTGCACTTGTTCCTATTTTTATTTGTAGCGCATTAATGTTGACCTAAGGATGTAGGCTTTAGTTTATAAGTTTTACAAAGAGATACGTGGGTTGGTATACACACTGGAAACGTTAAATATTGTATCTACATACTTATCGGTACACGGATAATTACAATATCATCACATTAAACATCTGCAATTTAGAAACATAATAATTTATGCAAATGTCAATTCAACATAAAGTATAGCTTATGAATCTTTGTGAATGCAGCTAGATATAACCCAATAAGAACACTTACTAGGGAATTTCCATTGGACAAGTGAGCTATTAGAAGGCCATAATAGTAAGACCCAGCTCGAAAATTTTAAATAAGCACCGATCCTGACATCTTGATTACTTTTTGAGAGGAAATGTGTGTGTGTGTGTGTGTGTGTGTGTGTGTCGGTGTACGCGTGCGAGCGAGCATGCTTTAGCAAGGTCACGTTGGCAATTTTAGTCTGCTTTGATTCAAACTTAGTACAACAATTGATTATTGTTGTAGATTTGAAAAGTTCGTTAAAAGCTGCATACATTACTTTTTTATATTTTAAAAATCCGTTAAAATTTTTAAAAAATTGACTGCGGACAGATTTTTAATTTTCGTATTTTTAATTTAATTTGAAAATTTAAAATGCTAATATATGCATATTGTAACGCTGATTATAATGGTGCAAACGGAATTTCAATAAGGGTAATGTAAAAAAATACTTTTGTAAATTCGCTTCTATCACGTCGGCGAGACAGTTTCGTGCAGCGATTATTTATATTCTGCAAGAGACATGTCTAATGTTACCAAAGACGACATGCAACATCACGACTGTGTCCTCGATAAGACTGTCCATCGTGATGGCACTAGGTATTCATGTAATTCATGACCTCTGCGTTCCCAAATAATCTCTATTGTTACGACATGATCCCGCCATTGATACCGAACGAATCTGCTTCGGACATTGCGTAAACAGAACTCATTGGTGTTGGACACGGTGAACGCTCCAGTCAGTTATCCACGGTTAAGATCAAGTATGCACTTTTCGTTAATATTTTTTTGAAAATCACAGGAGTTCGCATCCGTTTTTTAATGATTCGTCACTTTAAGTTTGGAAAGATATAAATTAATTACGGACTTGTATATTTGGTCAGCCTCTTAAAAAGTCTAACTAGACAATACTTATCGCCTATTTAAAGCTACTAAAGCAATCATCATGGTAAGTCACAGACCCGGGAACTTGAAATGAGCAACGATCTTGATTCCTGGAATACTTTTTATAAAAGTATATGTGTAAGGATAAAAAATCTTCCGTTCGAAATTTTGGCCCAATTTGATTCAAATTTGCACGAAAATTGATTTTTGTAATACCTTGGACAAGTTCGTTACCCGATAAAATCTCTTAAATTGCTTCAAATGGAGGACATTCATAATTTTTTCTTTCTTTTTTTTTGAAAATATAATTTCACCATCGTAATTAACTTAAAAACTTCTTGCCCCGTAGGAGGGTGCAGACTAGCTGCACATATTGAGAGGATTTAGATGTCCCTCGCGGTACCCGAGTCTAACACACACTTACACTTTACAACACTACATTTACGACTTTAACACTTTACACTCACACTACACTTACATTTAAGGAGGCCTTAATGTGCTTTTCGCCTTAAAATAAAAATAAATAAATACAAACTGCTTAAATTAGCGTTTTGAATTTTTGATATACATTGAAATTAAGTAGTTGGATGTGACATTGATCTCCATATCTCCAGTGTAAATTTTATATTTAAAAATGTCAATACATGCAGATTTTAATGCTGATTATGATGGGAAAGTCATAGTAAATGGTAAGATAAACATTTCTTTAAACATTCTATCTTGTCACCGAGACAGCTGTTTGTCGTGATCACCTCTAGCGACTTGCTTACTCACTGACGGACATACATACATGTACAAACGACCGGACGTGATTCAAAATTCAAAAATCTCAAATTTCACAACTTAACAGTATTAATATTTGTTTTGGCGAGGAAGGAAAAAATGAAAGTGTGTTGTAGAATGTCAAGTACGTTAATGTATTGTTTATTGTTGGCTATGAATCCTATCAGACGTACCACTTGTTCGAGCAGGTTCTCCCGGCAACCTTTCTGTACCTTCATTAATCTTTCCTGGCCATCAAGGACGAATGACTCCTCCTCAAAATTAACATCTAAAGAAACTAATCCGGTATCTTTGTTTCACATATTCCCTTCTCTTCCTTTCTCTAGTTCCATTGAAAACTAGAAAAAAATCTCAAAGACTGATTTTTTGTAAGGTTTTTCATTGCTTTAACTAAAAAAACAGTGTTTAGAAACTAAGCGCCTTCGAAGTAAATACTTCTTAATGCCTTGTTTACACTGGTATCCGGGTTCGACTTTAAATGATAGGGATGACTTATACTTACCCTTCGTTTGTAAAATTTTCTTTACGCCACAAAAATTGCCTTACCTGACGTGAGGTGTATTTATTTCAAAAATGTAATAAACGTTTCGCATGGTTGTGACGTCAGCATTCCCCTTATACGTTTTTTATATTGTTATAGTACAACACTTGTCTATAATTATAGTTTCCATTATTATTACCAAAATGTATAAATAAAAATATTTCACATATTTATTCATTTTAATATTTCAACTTATAATTCTACAATTATTTTATTTAATATTTATTCCGTTCTCACCTTTTTGTATTCCACTAAGTAGTAGTTCTATGGTCAAGTAGTTTGAGCTTCTGTCTGTTACTGACATCTCTGTGATAACCAGCTGTTTCAACCATCAGCTGTTTCGTAAATTATTCACTGTTTCCTTACGTTACTCTCAATTCGATTTTACTGCCTACAAAATTTGCCTTATCGGGCGTAAAGAATAACCAATTAAAAAATCGAAACTTTTTATGTTTGAATAAATATTTACACGCAGAATTTGATTTAATAATACTGTTGGTTTAGTTTTTAAAATCTTTCTTTATATCTCTGTTCAGTTTCTGTAAAGTTTAAAAGAATTAATATTTTAAAAAATACTTTGAAAGAAAACTGTACATCAAAAGATGCAGAATGAGCATATGAAATACTCGTTTTCAAATGAAATGTGCGGGTCTCCAAATATCCGCGAAAATTATTGAAAAGATCATGAAAAATCTGATAGTTTTCTCAAAATCGGTTCATCATTTTTTCATACATGATTCATGATTTAGGAGTAAATCGAAAAAATCTTACTTCGATTTTGTTAGTAAATTCTACAAAAGATTTTTTGGGAAAGTAATTTAATTTAAATTAAATTACTTTCCCAGATTAAATTACTTACAGAGATAAATAAAATAATGTTTGAACTATTTTATTTATTCAGTTCTAGGGATATGAAAATTTGGAAAATTGATAAAATAGAAGGTTTAAATTAATAATTGTTGTTATTAATAGTTCAGATAAAACTAACATTTTCAAAATGTCTAAAAATATATTGTCACAGTTAAACTAGAAAGGGGATGGTTATGCAATTCAGTTACAGACATTTTCGGCAACTACATAACTGTCATTATAACAACAAAACTGTTTCTTCTTTCAGGTTTATATTACGATTTTTAATTTCTACTTTTGTTATGTCACTTTTTTCATTTCGCACCAGTGTCTGTTTGACGTTTAAATTAAGTCAGAAAGTTATACAATTTGTCCAATCCAAAATATTAATATACTCGTAAGAAAACTTTATTATTATACTTACCAACAAATTTGTATTCCTAAAAATTAAAGAACTTGTACATGTACGGACATAATAATTGTATATAAACGTACTAGGATGATAACAATTATGAGAGATATGTGAGCACTCGCTGCTGGTGACATCTTGCAGCAGAGTGTTCAACTACAATTAAATTGATAATAGTACTGTCTATTTTCTAAAACGTTTCTACCCCCTGCTCCTGCAGCTTGCAACGTTTGTAGCGGCAGATACTCCAATTACTTGGACTTTACCGCTAATGTCAAACACGCTTTTTATAATGGTGGCTGTACTTCTAGTTCGTTCATATTCAATGATATAATTGTTGTGTGAAAGTTTGTGTAATGTTTTTTCACCATAAGTTTATTTTCATATTAAAAATTAGAAATGTATAGTTGAAACATAAACACGTGGGTGTTCCACATACCAAATTTAATTATACATCTAGGTGTAAGGTACAAAGGAACCGCTTACCTTGTAGTGAAGACGCACCTTACCGTCACCTGCCATTTTGTCTCTGTTGACCTTGAATACGTAATGGATTCACGCCAGTTTTTACGGAACTGAATCCAGAAAAACCAGACCAGAATATCTTCTCGCTTTCATATCTTGGGCAATGCGTCACGGCGTCTGAATCATGATTTGGTTTTAAATTTTCTTTTATTCGTATTTATAGCTTGGAAATGTATTTCTTAACAAAGCTAACTTTCAAAGGAGACTATCTTGCGTTACGGAGCTGTCTGTTATCAGATAAGGGGCGATGATCACTATACGTATCAAAGATTTTTTTTTAAGCGAAAAGCACATTGAGGCTACTATCGCCTTCCTAAACGTAAGTGTGAGTGTAAAGTTGTAAGTGTAGTGTTTTAAGTGTAAGTATGTTTTAGACTCGGGACCGAGAGGGACGTCTAAATCCACTCAATCCGCAGCTACTCTGCACCTCCCGTGCAGGGAAGTATCAAAGAAATGACAGGGAAAGCGTTTCCTATTTAGCAAATACTGTTGCTGTAATACTTACAGTTCACTCGCCTTTTTAGATTGAGTTTTTACAGGAAATGAGAATAAATACTGTTGCCGTAATACTTACAGTTCTCGCCTTTTTAGATTAAGTTTTTACAGGAAATGATAATACTGTTGCAGTTCTCGCCTTTTTAGATTAAGTTTTTACAGGAAATGAGAATAACTACTGTTGCCGTAATACTTGCAGTTCTCGCCTTTTTAGATTGCGTTTTTACAGGAAATGAGAATAAATACTGTTGCCGTAATACTTACAGTTCTCGCCTTTTTAGATTGATTTTTTACAGGAAATGAGAATAAATACTGTTGCCGCAATACTTACAGTTCTCGCCTTTTTAGATTGAGTTTTTACAGGAAATGAGAATATATACTGTTGCCGTAATACTTACAATTCTCGCCTTTTTAGATTGCGTTTTTACAGGAAATGAGAATAAATACTGTTGCCGTAATACTTACAGTTCTCGCCTTTTTAGATTGAGTTTTTACAGGAAATGAGAATATATACTGTTGCCGTAATACTTACAATTCTCGCCTTTTTAGATTGCGTTTTTACAGGAAATGAGAATAAATACTGTTGCCGCAATACTTACAGTTCTCGCCTTTTTAGATTGAGTTTTTACAGGAAATGAGAATATATACTGTTGCCGTAATACTTACAATTCTCGCCTTTTTAGATTGCGTTTTTACAGGAAATGAGAATAAATACTGTTGCCGCAATACTTACAGTTCTCGCCTTTTTAGATTGAGTTTTTACAGGAAATGAGAATAAATACTGTTGCCGTAATACTTACAGTTCTCGCCTTTTTAGATTGCGTTTTTACAGGAAATGAGAATAAATACTGTTGCCGTAATACTTACAGTTCTCGCCTTTTTAGATTGCGTTTTTACAGGAAATGAGAATAAATAATGTTGCCGTAATACTTACAGTTCTCGCCTTTTTAGATTGAGTTTTTACAGGAAATGATAACGCTGACAATGATCATTTTTATGTACATAGCTTGGCAAACGTTATTAGAAACGATAATAAACGCCCTCCTATCTTTTCTGCCATAGTTCCAGCTGTTGAAGGTCACGAACTTAAACTAATTGTGTCAACATTATGGGAGTTTACGAAAAATTTACTTGATAACCAGAACGATGCTCTTTATAATGCGTTAGTTTAATGTCTCGTTATCGAGAAGATCATAAGAATAAATTATGGTTTTCTACAAAAACCTTTTTTTTAGTCGCTGAATAAGCGTTGTGAGGGACTTTCAATGATTCATACTGTGTTTTCAAAGTGCTCTTTTAATTCAATTATATTCGATATGTTTGTGAATATGAATGTCTTTTAAGACTAGTTTATGATTTTTTGTGTTGCTACAGCAGTGATTCTTTACGACACAACCAACACTAGTGAAGAATTTTCGTCTTGGCGCAATAAGTGCCATCGGAGGCTTTCCGGCTCGAGTGGATGGTCGGTCCTGACCATCGTCTCCGGATAGGAGCAACGAATGCCAGCCGGGTAATGTGGCCTACATTAAAAGAAAAATCACTGTGTCATAGTGAAAAAAACACGTACAGCTCAGATGAAACCAATCAACGATTGCCATTGTTGAAAACAATGCTTTCTTAATATAAAAAGATCGATTGTGTAATATGTTTCACGATAAATTGCTTCTTCCCTGCGGCTAAATTCAATCAATCGAAATGTATCAGTCATTTGGTTATCTACAGGCGTGCAATTAAGTTTTACCACTCTCCAACCCCCTCCTTAACCTTAACAAGATCAGTTGTTAAATTAATATAACAGAAATGTTTTGTACACTTATATCCTAGTGAATGATCGAGGGTAATTAGACATGCTGGCTTTCAACCACGACTGAGAATAAGCATCTAACGATACGTGTTAATAACAACTCGGAAATTTGTACCTTTAAAACATTACTTTTCTACATCTATCAATACTACTTTCTACTTTTATATCTTTGTGAGAGATTTTTGGATTTTTCCTTTCGTTACGTCTAACTCTACTTTTTATTTGTCTACCTGGCGTAAAGTAAACGAATGTTGCAAAAAAAACATTACCAAATACTGAGAATTATCGAAAAAAACAGACAATCTGTTTAATATCTCAAAATCGGATTAACAGATATTGTTCAAACTTGAAGAATCATAATCAATTCAATTTACATATTTAAGTTCGAGATTAAATCAGAAACAAACGAAATAAACCCAAAATGGGTCTGTTTATTTTTTCCTTGTTGTACTTTCAGTTACTCTTTATTTCAAACTTACTATATTGACTTCAGTTATCATTCTTTGTTCTTAAGATCAAAGTTTGAGAAAAATCTGTTAAACAGATTAAGAGAATTTGGTTCAATTTCTGGAATTTTTATGAATTCAGGTTAATTGTATATGACCAAACGTATTGTATGTGTAGATACACATATTCAGTGCAACGTTTGATAAAAAGTCTTCAAAAATCCATCATTATTTCTTATTTCTATTTTATTTATCAACAAAATAAAAATTAACACCACAAAGCAAAATTATTTACTTAGTTGTATTGTCGTAAAATTAATTTTCATTTAAACTTCACTTACAGCTCAGCTAGAGTAAGAATTTTTGAAAAACCAATTGTTTAATCTTCCAAATTTTAACATAAATAACTTATTATCATATCTTACGTTTTTATATGAAATAAACTTATCATTTTGTGTTTTGTGAAAGTGTATTTTATGTACTTTATGCAATAATACATTTCCAGTAAGTGTTCACACACACATTAAGCTAGTGTGAAATATTTAACATCATAAATAAAATAAGCAATTAACGTCAAAAGATGTATAATATGTGTCTATTGTTTTAATTTTTTTGCCAACATTGTAACGCCGCTAATTAATGGGAAAGTTACACTTTACAAAAACCGAAACTGCTTTTAGTGTGAGTAGGCTTAGTAGCATTGAGAGTAACTTTCAATTATATAATAAAAAAACAATACGTCATTAACTCACACATCTAAGTGTTATAAACACAATACGAATAACACAGGACAGCTTTTTTGTGAATTTACATAGGAAAAAGAGCTATATGAGTCGCCATCTTAATATGAACTAGGCTCGGAACCTTTATCTACAACCGATTCTGAACTTTATATCACTTTTTTAGTTTTCGTTAAAATTTGTGTAGACTTTGAATGTTAGAAACGCTAATTTATTTAGAGTTCAACGTTGATTACAATTATGCTAATTATTATTGTTCTTTAGAGTCCTTGAATCATTAAAATTGTTAACCAGTTTCATATACGACTCGTATATATAAACGTTTGTTATTTTCAAATTAATTTAGATTTTTATAGGTTATTAACTTCTTTGACTTTTGGTAAACGTTTCTGTAACACTTCTCGTTCGTTAATTTTTCTTCTTTTTTTTGAAGTGAATACTTTATGGCGGTGTATGGATGTATATTTTGCACGGGAAAAAATTCAGTTTGTCGTTATGCATCACTTATATATTCTTATATATATATATATATATATATATATATATATATATATATATATATATGGATGTATGTTTTGCACGGGGAAAAATTCAGTTTGTCGTCATGCATCGCGCTCTTTATGACAAGTGTTAACTGTGTAACAATTTTTAATTCCAAACAATCTTATAATTCCAAACAACCTGGCTTTCCAAATTAAAATATTGCAGTTTCCATTGAAGATGGCATTTACAATGACAATTAATAAGTCACAGGGTCAGATATTAAGAGTAGCAGGAATACATTTGGGACTCCATGCTTCTCCCAAGGTCAGTTATAGCCTATTCTAGTGTCGAGTAGCAAAACTCTGTCTTGGAAAAAAACCATAAAATCATATAATGTTGTATTTAGAAATATATTAAACTGAAATGAACGTACTCATGATTTTGAAAATCGACTATAAATTTTATTTTGTGGTGTAAAATATATAGCCATAACCCGTGATTAGAAGTAGCCACTTCTGTCAGCAGTCATGTGACTGTCACCTTTTTTTTGTTATTTTAAGGCGAAAAGCACATTGAGACTATTATATCCACCCTAAATGTAAGTGTGAGTGTAAAGTGTTAAAGTTGTAAGTGTAGTGTTGTAAGTATAAGTGTGTATAAGCCTCGGGTACCGCGAGGAACGTCTAAATCCTCTCAATAGGTGCAGCTATTCTGCACCCCTTGCGGGTTGTTCGTTAATGTTTATATATCTGAGGGAGGCAGCTGATGGGCTTAGCAATCCCGTCTAGATGTGAGTTGTAGCTCGCACTACCCTACTGATTTTGGTAAGCAATTCTAAAGCAGGCTATCCAACTTGTCTTCTCTAGATTCACTATAGTTCGACAATTTAGAAGATCCGATCAGTTGGTGTCTGCGCACAGACCTTTACCCTGGCACTGACAACTGAACTCTTACACGAACACCAAAAGGAAAAGGTTGTTTCGGTATAAGCCAAAATTCACGAGCACAGAGTACACAAAAAGTTGGCTTTCCGGTGATTGCACTCTTACTTCTACTTATGAAGGAAGATGTGTAGAACTGCTCAGCTGATTCAAATGGTGTTGGTAGAGTAGCGACTGTGTATGTCTGTGGACAAGAGCATGGTCCACCGAAGGTGTTATCATCAAACTTACAATGGCATTCCTTCGTCTAGAGAGATGAAAGTTGTTCTCTTGTCAGAGGATACATTCACGAAGGAAGAAACGTGTCACAAAGTCAGTTCCAACTGGAAGTAAAGAATGATCCTTCTGGTATTCAGATGAGAACAGATCAGCTGACTTTGTGGGACTTACTGAAGTTGTCTAATTTTTTATATATAAGGAACGTAAAGAACTCTACGTGGATTTGCATGTTCTCGCTTTACACCTAAAGCCAAAGTTTGTTGTTTTACAAAGAAACTGAACTAAAGCGCATTTTGTAATAAACTACTTTCTAAATATTAACGTTATTACATATTCTCGCGGGATCTTTGACACAGGGTGTCATTAAAATTCCTCTCCTCTCCATAAATTCTCCAAAAACAAAATAAATGATCTGTTAAAATGACTTAATAAGACATACTAGCTTGGGCGGTCTACTTTTACTAGGTTAAATCAAATTCGAGCGCATTTAAACTGGTTTTGTATGCAAAATATTTGGAACATTCCAAAATACTGATGCAAGAGTGACGGCGAGGCGGGGCGGAGGCTCTGTGACCTTTCACCTACAGTTGTATTGGGCGTCGATGGGAATGGAATCGGTTTCATTAGTGCAACTGAAAAATTAACGTTGCTCCTTTTACTTGGTGAGAATAGAAACAGGATTTGCCGCCCAACGTCTGCGGTCATTAGCTGAGTAGGAGAGTGGTTGTGATAATTAATAGAGGGTCCGGCAAGGAATGGGTCGCAGAGGACTGACGTATGTGTAAAGGTCGATAGTCATAAAGTGGGCTATTGAAAAACTTATCTTATTTTGAGGCTCAATTAGAGTGGTCATTTTAGTAACGCCTAGACCTGGAACCTTCAGATAAATGGTCCTTAATCTATAGCAGGTCAGAAATAAATTACCGATAATAATTTTTGTATCCTGCAAGTTTTTAAAAATCTGATTTTACTCTCATAATCGCCTTTAAAATCTGCTGAAATTAGAACTGTAAATTGTTTTAAAGACTTAGATTTATCATTGTTTAAATAGGACGGTTGGATTTTTTTGTAAATATTTTCAAATTAACCTAAAAAAATTGTTTGATTCTAAATAGAACTTAAATTTCAGCAGTAAAGTACTAACAAAAACACAGCCTTACACGAACGCACGATTGAGAGCACACAAACGTAAAACTTAACAATACCTTCCTCAAAATGTTTTAGAGGTTAGGATTGGTGCTCATTTCAAGCTCCCGAGTTTAGATCCGAACTCAGTTTCCCATGGAAACTTGCTAATAGAGCAAATAATGCTAGTTAACTTATTAACCAACCTAAAGTTAACCCTTCAAAAATTGAAGAGATTGGTTAGTATAGATTTAAAGTAAACACTTCTTAGTGGTACAGTACAAAACCACTGTGAAGAAGCTATTTCCCGTCTCTTACAAAATGTCGGTAAATGATTGTGGAACCAGGCACCTGATAACATCTCCGAGTGTCTGCAGTTGTTGGCTACGAAAGCATTGTTTTTACTTTTTTTCCTTCCACAGAAAGTCTCTTATTTCAATGTTGCAGTTTACAAAACTCAAAGAACGCGTAACCATCCAGAACTGTATTGTGTTGGACGGGTCATTGTTATGGAACCGAGCCCTGACCTCCGTCTGTACTAACACACTTTGATTACGGGATCTTGGGCAACTAAACATTACAGTCTGTGACGTAACGCTGTTTACCCAGAAGCTGGTAATTGCAGACCTCACTCAGCGTCTGTTGGTGTCAGCGACTGATTCATTCATTTACCGTTCCAGTACTTCCAGCTTAGGTAATAGCGGCACGCAGCTGTCTCGCTGACACAGTAGAAGCGGATTTTATAGCAAATTTTTACCTGACCTTTTTAAAATAAAATTCGAAGAATTTAATAGGTTCTTTAAATACACGATAAAATTAGATTTTCAAAAAAGACATGTTTTCAAAAAATTTTGAATTTTTTATATTTGAACGGATTTTGTTGGATATCTTGTCGAGTCTGGATCGTACCATGATGACCACTCCATAGTTCATTTTTCAATGGGAAATTGCTAATAACTGAACGATTATTAGTCGAGTCCTTCAGCAAACTGTGTGCGCGGGAAAGGTTATGTGCGTGACTGCAGGATAGTGCAAAGGACTGAAGGATGCTATTCTATTATCCATCAAATCATGAATAATCTTTCAAGTAACTGTTATACCATTTAATCTGTAGAGTATCTTGACATTAAACAAAATAGTTGTATTTTTAGAAAAACAATTTAAATTTTAAAAAAAGTATGTTATTAAAATAAAATTATTAAGTCAAAAGTGCTGTTTTACAGTGGCAGTGTTGTAAAAATACCAGTTTTACGCTATAAATATAAAAACATAAGGTTGTTTTTATGCAAAGGAAACACGCTGTGGTCGTGTGGAGGTAAAGGTAATGTTGACATAAACAGCTGATTTTGAATTACAGTTGTTCCTTCGATAAGACTATTTCAATTGCAGTAATAAGAAATAAATGTTTATTAATTGTACTTTAATTGTTAATATTGATTTTTTTGATTTTTTTTTTTTTTTACGTCCGACTATTGTGCACATTTGGGCTAATGCAGACGATGGGATGATTTATAGCGTATGAAATTTCCAAGCCCTGGCCGGGAATCGAACCCGGGTCCTCGGGGTGAAAGCCTAGTACGCTACCAACTAAGCCACCTAGGCTATTGATATTGAAATATTGAAATACATATGTTCCGTTATAAGGAGTACAAATGATTAAAGTAATTATTGTAATAAAGTGTATTTCAATTAAAAAACATATTCGATAATTACACTGTATAAACTTAGACAGCGTTATGAATTGTTTAGTACTAAACACTTTGAATCTAAATTGAAATGATTAGAGACTGAATTCCTTTATTTAGTGATCGGAAAACAACTGTTTAAAAATAAATCAAAATAATTTATGTTCACTGACTTCCTAACTAGTTTTTTTTTATTTGGATGCTCGAACACTTAAATGTGAAAAGTAAATATTTTCTAGAAAATAATTAAATTCTTTTTCAAACTTTGCTGCTTAAAATTCAATTAGATGTTTTAATTTGTTTATATTATTTTAGAGGAAAAATGCGTACACCAATTTTCATCACTTCTCCATTTCATTATTGCTACTCCTAAAACACACACACACACACACACACACACACACACACACACACACACACACACACACACACACACACACACACACACACACACACACACACACTGTTAAACGTATTCCCTACTGTGTATTTAATTGCGTGCAGCTTTCGGATAGCAAGAGATAAAATTCCTTCAGACGCATTTCGCTAACTCTATGTTAATCAACATTATGATATCACTTACTTTCTAGGCTATGGTACATCAGTGATTTAAATCATAATGTACTCTGTATTTCACTTAATGTCTAAACGTAGAAAGTTTGTTACTAATTACAGTTTAATATGAAACGTCATTAATTATTAATACGTAGCCAGTACTTTTGTCAAATTTGGTACTAATGTTTGGACAGCTATGTAGGAATTAAATATTTTTGAAACTTGTATAAGTTTTTATTCAAAAATCATTAAATTTTGTTTTTATATATTAGACTATTATTTTTCAATTATTGAAAATATTACCGGTTTTTATATTAACGAAATTTTAAACAATATTTTTTCAAACTTACATTTGAAATTTGATTTTCTCAACATAATCAACATTTTAAATGGAATAGGAATTGAAAATTTAAACAGTCAGTTTTAATTATATAGAATCAAAATTGCGAACACAACGGTCACTAAAAGTGATCTAAAAGTCAAGATCAGTACTCATTTCAAGGTCCTTGGTCTGGGTTTTACTATGATAGCTACTCCAATTGCTAATTTTCCATTATCAAATCGTATATTAGAAAGTTACTTCTGTATTCGTATTTCACAAGTCAAGGTTTCTCTTTAATTGATTTCGTTGATTAGATTTCTATTTTAGGATGAATCAAATGTTCAGTTTAATCAAAACTAATATTATAATTAATCAATAGGCTGTTTCCATATTTGGTGTAAGGACTAAACGGTTTCCTAATGATGACAGTGAATGATTAATTGTTAAAAAAACTGAAATCGTAAAAAATGTCTGTTACTGAATCAAAAATAAAAATAATGTATCACGTTTCCTCTTCCTTTTTATTTTAATTACGATAATTTGTACGAAAACACGACATAACCTAAAACTTATTATAGCCTATTAGCTGTTCAATAAAATCAGCTGATCATTACAAATTAATATAAGGTAACTGATCTTTTACTACTATATAAAAATTAAATTAACGATTAATTTCATTTATATCGGTAAAACTTCTTCTCAGTTTCCATAGTGCAGTGGTTATCACGTGCACCTCACACGCACAAGATCCCCGGTTCAATCCCGGTCGGAAACACTGGATATTTTAATTATAATTAATTTAATATAAAACTTTCTACGCTCAAAATATATAATTACATATCAATATGAATTTCTGCACTCGCACCATGCAAAATCCAACATCACAACCAGCCCTAAAACATGCTGTCTAATTCATATTATATTTCTGAAAGTTTGTGTGTTTGTTTGTTTGTTTGTTTGTTATTCAATCACGCTTTAACCACTGGACCAATTGAGATGAAATTTGGTACGTATATGGTTTAAGTATCAGAGATACATATAGGACTATTCCCGTTTTACAAAACGTTATTATACTACTTACCCAGCCCAAAATAATTATCAGTTTTTAGTTTTGTAACATCTGTTAACTATAGTTAGGTTTAATTACTGTTTACTGAACATGAGATTTAGGCACCTGAGATGGACATAGATCTAATCTCATTTTACAAATCTTAATCTATGTTTTATTTATTGCAAAAGTATTGTTTTTAATGTTACATTTTCATCTAATAATCACAATCTGGTATTTTTCATTTAAGACTATTCAATGTTTTTAAAGCAGAGTGCAGAATATATATACAATTTTATTAGGATACTTTAATTGTAAGGTAGTATATATATTTGTGTAATTACATTATATGAAAAAATGGTAAATATGCAGTGCAATATCTATTGGAGTTTTCGATATTTTTCTTACTAAAATGCTTTATTATGTGCCCAAAAGCAAAAATCCAAAATATGAAAGCAGGAGAAGTACGATAAAAATCGAAAATAAAAGTGACCAACATAACCTCAAAATTGCTACCGGCGAAAATCGGTACCGTGTTGTCTGATCTGTCTTTGCCGAAAACAATAAATCATAATATTGTATGTAGCAATATATTAAAATGAAATGACCTATTCTGATTTTGAAAATCGACTATAAATTTTATTGCCTACATTATAATTGCAGGCAAAGCCGCAACGGGTAACAGCTAGTATGTTATAAAACAGAAGCTCAAAACAATCTTCGACTTAACCAAGTAAATAAACACAAGATGGTTGTTAAGCTCGACCTTAGTGGAACTGTTCCTTCGCACACCACGAGTTCTTGAACTTTAAGCCATTACAATTTGACACAGTATCCTCTCGCACGATATTTAACAAGTGATGCGTCATATTCCAAGGTTACCAATGGGAACGGATCGGAAAGAAAACCTCACGGCTTGGTTGAGTAAACGTGACGGTAGATTCGAATATGGCGGATCTTTGCGGCCTTGAACTTTAATAATTCACATTCCTAAAAACGTCGGGACATCGCTAAGTATTGACTTGACATTTGTTACTCTTTGATGTGTCGTCCCTAACTATCCTGGGGTTATTAGGGACAAACCTATTGTGATATTTCCAGCATTAAGTTCTGCCATTGTGCCATCAGACGTTCCGCAGCGAAGCAAACAAAAATCATGATTCTAAAATAATTGGAGTGACTGGAGAATTACATTATAACTCTCTAATAGATCAATGGATAACCAATTTCAGTTATTAAATACAAATGTAATACCACAATTACTGTAATTTTGTTACAAAGTGATGAAAATTTTTCGTAAGCAATTACCATTCATTTATTTGCGTTTTAACTTAAATTTTAAAAAGAACGAAATGTTTGTAGAACTTTTTAAAACAAAATTAAGCTCAACAAATTCAACAACAATTAAATTAATTATACAGTTCTACGAACTTATATGAATTCTACAAAATTCCTTTGTATCACTTATATAATTAATTAGTAAGTAAAACTTTTTAAATGTTTTGTAAATTCTCATTGCAAAATGAGCTATTGGAACCGCCATCATAAGACCCAAACCGGGGATCTTCAAATAATAACCGATCCTAAACTTTATATTATTTTTATGAGGTCGTTAAAATTTGTTTAGGCTTTGAAGATTGGAAATGCTAATTTAATAAGGCCACGAAATGCGCTGAGCGAAGAGTGGAAAAACCTATTGTTTTTAATGTAAGTGCGGCCGCTGTAAGCGAAGCGGAGTCATTGAACTCCTTTCCGAGCAGCTTCGACTTTGTCTTGGTTCGGTTGTCAAACTGACTCTGCTTCCCTCCCCACATTGACCACGCCTCCAAACTTATTATTTCTCGTTACCTAGGTTAACGTTGCTTGGGTTACGATTTTTAAACATAGTTCCTAGAATCCGTTAACGTAAGGCCTAAATATATATTTCAAAGATACAAACGTGTTCTTTAAACTGACATTCTCCTCTTCTGGCCGCCGTTCAACTTCATTTCGCTCCGTATTTGGTTCTGTCCGCCTAGCCAAAGACAATAACGCTGATTACGTTGAAACTAATTATTAAGATGTCCTTTAGGCCTTGAATCATTGCAATTAACCATTTTCGTATTTGTATCTGTTATTTTAAAATTAATTTAGATTTGTGTGAACGAATAACTTTCTTCCTCTCTTTGTAAACGTTTAACACTTCATGGTGCTTAATGTTAAAATATCGAGGAGGCAGCTGGGGCGAACAGCTGATGCGTTTAGCGATCCCACCGTATGTCAAGCAGTCTAACTCACTCATCTACTGCAGAGGATTTGAAAAACAATCCTTAAGGAATTTTTATTCAATTATCAATTCTACAAATAACCAGAACTTATACATTAAACCTGACTACTTTATTACTTTTTTATAAATCGTTAGAGGTATTACACACACACACACACACACACACACACACACACACACACACACACACACACACACACACACACACACACACACACACACACACACACACACACACACACACACACACACACACACACACACACACACACACACACACACACACACACACACACACACACACACACACACACACACACACACACACACACACACACACACACACACACACACACACACACACACACACACACACACACACACACACACACACACACACACACACACACACACATATATATATATATATATATATATATATATATATATATTTATTTATTTATATATTTATTTAAAGTTTATATCTATACATCTATGTATATTTAACCATCTGTTGATGACTTCACGTATTTAGTGACTCCATTTGATAGTGACCCATCAAATTAACTCTCATCCATCCACCTACACGGTTGAGAAATATGAAAAGTCAAGGTTGTACGCTAGGCACATATGTCGGTGAATTTCAGAATCAAACAAGTTATTAACTTGAAACATAGGCGCGTAGGGCAAAAAAATTTCGGCCTGTTATTTCAAAAGCCCGAATTAGAAAGTAAGAATGCGAATAATTGAATAAAACGGATTTGTTTTTAATTCGGTGTTTATGTAGCTGTGATACTTGTTTCTTTATCTACTGTTACATCACACCGTATCTTGTTCGAGATGAAAAATTAACTGTTTCGTATTTTTCTGAGTACACTCACCAGCTTTTGTCAGTTTTTTCGATTCATTTCGGATTACCTCTCACATCAAAACGTATTACCATAATTATTACTCTACATTTTGATAACTGACTGAGGTAACCCAACGTGCATCAACAAAACAATTAACAAAGCTAGGATCAGTGTATTCAACAAAAAACTTAAAAAATAAAGAATATCCTTGAAGATTAAGAATAATTACAACTGTTTGGTTACTTTCAAAATATTATCTATATTGCTCAAAAGAACCATTTCTGTAATACTGTTATGATTATTGTTGCCATTCAAAACTGTCAGTCAATTTTCATGTAAATCAAAAACCAATTTTTTTAACTACAATTTGCACTAATACTAACAATTTCAATACTAACACTAATTTTAAATCTCAAGGATTTAGCCTTGAAATGTATTTTTTCGTAGCATTAGTATGATTCTTTCAAACAAATTTTTATTTATATACTAACAAGTGCCAATGGATTTTTTCTATAATTCTTTTGACTTAATTATATTTACTGCACTAACTTTTACAAGTACATAATTGAAATTTTGTTTTAAAATTTTTATACTAGTAATAAAAAGGTAAAATTATTAAAATTCTGTATATTTTTTCTAAATTTTAATATATAAATATAACCCATATCTAAATAACATATACACACACACACACACACACACACACACACACACACACACACACACACACACACACACACACACACACACACACACACACACACACACACACACACAGTCATTTTAAGTCGAAAAGCACATTAAGTCTATTATCGCCTCCCTAAATGTAAGTGTGAGTGTAAAGTATTATTAAAGTCGTAAGTCTAGTGTTGTAAGTGTAAGTGTGTGTTAGACTGGGATACCGCGAGGGACGTCTAAATCCTCTCAATAGGTGCAGTCACTCTGCACTTCCTGCGGTATATATATATATATATATATATATATATATATATATATATATATAATTCATATTATATTTCTGAAAGTTTGTGTGTTTGTTTGTTATTCAATCACGCTTTAACCACTTGACCAATTAAGATGAAATTTGGTACGAATATGGTTTAAGTATCAGAGATACATATAGGCCTATTCCCGTTTTACAAAACGTCATTATACTACTTACCCAGCCCAAAATAATTATCAGTTTTTAGTTTTTTAACATCTGTTAACTATAGTTATTTACTGGACATGTAATTTAGTTACCTGAGATGAACATAGATTCAATCCTACTTTAATAATCTTAATCTGTGTTTTATTTATTGCAAAATTATTGTTTTTAATGTAACATTTTCATATTTTAGTTGAAATTTTTTTCAAAACTGACTTTAATTTGTTACTTTGTGTTACATTTTCAATATTAAATGTAAAAAAATCCCTACACAGAGTGCCAATTGTAAGGTAGTATATATATTTGTGTAATTACATTACATGAAATATAGTAAATATCCAGTGTAGCATAACCTATATTTTTCGATATTTTTGTTACTAAAATGCTTTATTATGTGCCCAAGAGCAAGAATCCAAAATATGAAAGCACGAGAAGTATGATAAAATCTAAAATAAAAGTGACCAACATAACCTCAAAATTGGCACCAGGCGAAAATCAGTAACGTGTTGTAAATCGGTAAAACAATAAAAATACGACTAACACGGGTTTTGAGTGATAAAAACCAATTTTTAAAAGAATTCTGCATAACCAAACTGACACGGTTGTTAGGCCTAACAAGGTGATTCATGAAAAAACCTTTATATATTTTTTTTAAATAGCCTACTACATATTCTGACACGGTTGTTAGGCCTAAAACGGTGATGCGTGAAAAACCTTTACATTTTTTTAAAGAATACTACATATCCTAACTGACATGGTTGTTAGGCCTAACACGGTGATGCGTGAAAAAACCTTTATATTTTTTTAAAGACTACTACATATCCCAACTGACACGGTTGTTGGGCCTATCATGGTGATGGTGAAAAAAAACTTTATTTTTTTTAGAATACTACATAACCTAATTGACACGGTTGTTAGGCCTAACACTGTGATGTGTGGAAAACCTTTATACTTTTTTAAAGAATACTACATATCCTAACTGACATGGTTGTTAGGCCTAACACGGTGATGCGTGAAAAAACCTGTATAATGTTTTAAAGAATACTACATAACATAACTGACACGGTTGTTTGGCCTATCACGGTAATGTGTGAAAAAAACCTTTATTTTTTTTAAATAGTACTGAAAACCTTAACTGACACGGTTGTTAGGTCTACCATGGTAATGCGTGAAAAATACTTTATATAGTTTTTTAAAAGAATACTCCATAAGCTAACTAACATGGTTGTTATGCCTAACACGGTGATCCATTAAAAAAACCTTTATTAATTTTTTTTAAATAGTACTTATAACCTAACTGACACGGTTGTTGGGCCTAATAAGGTGATGCGTGAAAAAAACCGTTATTTTTTTTTAAAGAGTACTCCAAACCTTAACTGACACGTTTGTTAGGCCATGGTGATGCGTGAAAAATCTTTATATTTTTTTTAAAGAATACTGCATAAGTTAACTAACATGGTTGTTAAGCCTAACGCGGTGATGCATTAAGAAACACCTTTATTTATTTTGTAAAAAATAGTACTCCATAACCTAACTGACACGGTTGTTGGGCCTAATACGGTGATGCAGGAAAAAAGCCTTAATTTTTTTTAAAGAGTACTCCATAACTTAACTAACACGTGGTAAGTTAAAAAAACATTGATTTTAAAAAAGAAATACACCATAACCTAACTGACACGGTTGTTGGTCCTAACACGGTGATGCGTGATCTTTAATGTATATTACGATTGCGGGAAAAGCCGTGACGGTTAACAGGTAATCATATTATATTTCTGAAAGTTTGTTTTTGTTTATTTGTTTGTTATTCAATCACACTTTAACTACTGGACCAATTGAGATTAAATTTGGTATGAACACGGTTTAGGTACCTGAGATAAACACAATACTATTCCAGTTTAATTGAATAATAGTGATTTTTTAATAATACTGTATTTTATTAAAATATGACAGGACCCTGTTTTAGAGTATCGAGTAGCAAAAATGTATATTTCTTGGCCGAAAACCATAAATCGTATAATATTATAAATAGAAATATATAAAAATACTATTCTGATTTTGAAAATCGACTATAAATTTTATAGCCTACATTATAATTGCAGGCAAAGCCGCAACGGGTAACAGCTAGTATATATATATATATATATATATATATATATATATATATATATATATTATATATTATTTATTTATATATATCGATATGTGATGTTATCTGATATCGAGATTCCATTATTTTCAATCTTGCCAATGTTTCGATCTCTTATGGCTTTTCTGATTCCAACTTTGTTTTCTGTCTTCTTTTCTTTTGAAAATTGTGAAATCCATTCCATTGTTTGTTTTGGCAGTATTTTTTGTTCCATTCGTTCAAAGCTGAAGTTAATTATTTTCTTTCTATTAATTACTCCAATTTGTCGTCGAATTCTTCATTTCTTACCCTCTGTAGTCCCGATACGCCAACAGACCTTCTTAGCTCGTCTATTGCATTTTTTTGTGTGTTTAACGTTCGACTATTTTGCACACTTGGGTTAATGCAGACGATGGGATGATTTATAGCGTATGAAAATGCCAATCCCTGGCCGGGAATCGAACGCGGGTCCTCGGGGTGAAAGCCCAGTACGCTATCAACTAGGCCACCGAGGGGGCTAATCGTCTATTATAATAGTTTGTATTCTTCCCGTATTTATTTAAGTTATATTCCATATGTATGTGTATATGTATATGTATATATATATATATATCCCCACAGGGGGTGTCGAATAGCTGCACCTATTCAGAGGATTTAGACGTCCCTCGCGGTAGCCGAATCTAAAACACACTTACACTTACAACACTACACTTACGACTTTAACACTTTACACTCTCACTTACATTTAGGGAGGCGATAATTTCCTAAATGTGCTTTTCGCCTTAAAATAAATAAACACACACACACACACACACACACACACACACACACACACACACACACACACACACACACACACACACATTATGTTTAAAACTTTTCCAAATTTCCAGACGTTTTCTGTTCCACAAGTCTTGAACGGTTCTCATTTTTTTTTTTTTTTTTTTTTTTCAGTGACCTTAAATAGATTATTTTCCAATAGACATTGTGTTAGAATCATCCTGGCCAAACTTATCGCCGCCATTTTCTCTCGCGATCCGATACCTTTGTCCCGCCTCATTTTGCACAACCTTAATCACGATAATTACCGCCCGATAAAGGAAGTGGATCGTTAAAATATCGTTGTTTTGTGTAACCGACAGAACTTCGTACTCGGCGTCTCGCCCGATCCGTCTGCAGCCAGTGATGAAACCCCGGTCTCACGATACCGCGCCAACATCGTATGACCTGTATTTCTGGAACGTGTTTTCAACGTTTCGCTTTCGATACAAGGACAAAACGTTCATCAGATCCATGAACTCTGATAATGAGCTACGGCTTCTAATGACCGACGGAACAACTGACTCGCTAGCTAGATATTTGTATGGCAGCGTCATTCTGGATAATTAAAATTTATTGTTTAGTGAATTTCGTTAAAACGTTCATCCTGGCAGTAGTTAAATACTTTGTTGCCAGTTCAGACGCAACGGATATTGTTGTTGTTGTACAAGTACTGAAGTAAATGGTGTACAAAAAAATTGCACAAACTGTGCCAAATTTGCTACTTTAGCCAAAAAAAATCAATATTAAGATAATTATAAAATCCCAATCTTATTTGATAATAATGACTAT
>CM040183.1:25551053-25561053 GCA_022606455.1 Callitettix versicolor
TATAAATCAGAGGCAGCCATCTTGTGACGCAAGTAAATAGAAAAAATATTACACATTCATCATTTCGGTTTTACACAAGATATCTACGTACCAAATTTCAAAACAATCGGTCCATGCGTTTGTGTAAAACTTTGTACACTCCTTGTAAATCAGAGGATGCAATCTTGAAACGGCAGTAAATGGGGGAAATGTTATACATACGTCATTCAGGCTTTATACAACATAACTGTGTATAAAATTTCAAAACAATCGGTCAATGTGTTTAGCTAGAACTCGTCATAGTTAAATCAGAGAATCCATTCTAAAAGAAGTAAATAAGGAAAAATCGTAAACATTTAGGCTTAGTACAAGGTACCTTAATATTATATTTCAAAATAATTGGTCAATGTGTTTGGTTAAAATTGCGAAAACTAGTTATTTTAAAATCAAAGGCCGCCATCTTGAAACGGAAGCGAATGTAAAAAATGTTACACATACATCGTTCGGGCTTTATACCTCTGTACCAAATTTTAAAACAATCAGTCAATGTGTTTGACCAAAACTGCTTAAGAATCAAACAAAGACAAACCAAATGCCGAACGGTCTTCACTTCTCTTGGTCAATGATGGCTGTACCAAGCATTTATTTATTTAATTAGGTAACATTACGACTGGTATTGTACCTTCACATACCCTTCCTAATGGCATTCAACATGCCAATCACGGACTTGTCTCGTAAAGGAAACCAAAATTTATTGAGAAAGTCTTTTTCCCCAGACCGCAAATTGCCGACCTTAAGTTTTAATATTACATTGTCTCCTTCAGCCATGCTGGGATGGGCGCACAAGTCCTTGGCACGTCTTCAATACCGCACAGTTAACTGTTACCAGAAGCGTTACGGGTACTTATGTCATCTCTCCGTTTCGCAAGAAACGTTTATAACAAAGGGGAAATGTTTTCGCTGGTAACATATAAACTGAATTGTTTCATTACGTTATATTGGTCATATAAAAGTGAAAATTATGTACAATTTATAAAATTAGAGGTCGTAAAACTGAAAGGATGTACATCGTAAACAACAATTGTTGTTGTTTATTTATCAAAATATCCAGCAACAGTTACTATCATAACTTGATGTTACTTCACTTATATGATTTGCTTCCGGTCAGTTTTAGTTAGGTTTTTATTTTGTATTTCTTTGTCTGACGTAACAATTTTTCAGTCTATAAAAAATATTTCAAGAAAATCAATTTTTTCGAAAGTTTTTTTTAGACAAATGTAATAAAAACGAATTCAACTAATCACTACTATTCAAAAAACCACTTTTTAACTCTATTTTCGGCGAAGTATGTAATGTTAATTTTGTTGGGACGCAGGTTCCAGATATGTTTGTGTGTGAATGAGAGAGAAAGAGGTTTAGTTAACTAGAACGTTAGAACATTTTTGAAATTTTGGCTTGAATTTAGCAAACATTGATTTTTGTAATAGCTTTAAAAACTTTGTTACTCGGAGAAAGCGGCCTTTGTTATTCGTTCAATAATTTTAAAATGTCGGCCGTTCAATATTTTAGGCAATTCATAACCTTCGCAACTTATTTTTTTTTTTTTTTTTTTTTTTTTTTTTTTTTTTTTTTTTTTTTGAAGTGTGGGGTAGGTTGAGGATGTATGTTTTGCACGAGGAAAAAAATTCAGTTTGCCGTCACGGAACGCTCTAACACCTTCATACACGCACTCTAGTGAACGCGGGAAACAGCCAGTGTGAAGGCCAACGGCATGCGCAGAGCAATAGACCCACGAGCTCCTAGGCATAATTTGCAACTAGTATGGTGTGCACTTTCAGTGGAACGGAGTGGAAAAGAGAGGCATCCATACAGTACCCCTCATAATGATCCATAGGATGGTACTGTAGGCATCCAAAAAGATGGAAAAATTTGCTTTCGCGTCACGCTTAAATCCGTAATGCATACCTCACAGCATATATTGTTCTTGTATATATGTAGACTGGAAGTGACTACTTCTAAACAGCTGATTTTGCACAATAGCTTCGTTTCGTTTAAATTGAGGTTATGTTTATTGTTCTTGTTAAGTTTAAAAATGTGTATTTTCTAAATTTGTGTAGTTAAATTATTTAATGTATATGACCTGTACCAATTTTTGAATGCCAGAATCACAAATATTATATTTATTATTATACTCAAACAGTATAACTGTTAAGATTAGAGTTATAAATTGATTAATTATTAAAGTCCCTTATGTAGCCTAAGATACTCAAATTCATATTCTGTGACAGTTTCAGTTAATTCTTAAGTTGTGTACCTACACACACGCGAAATTTAATACGAAAATAATTTTCAAGAGTTGTCCTTTCCTGCACGCATCTAAATAAAAATAATTTAATCATAATATTGAAAAATTATACAGTCAGGCATGCCAAAAGACAAAAGAAGTAGTCATATTTACGAATTGCCTAAGTTTTTTTTAGTTTCTTTTACAACTTTTTGTGTTATCACTGTAATTGGATTTGATTTTTGTCAAAATTAAAAGACAAACTTTATGCATTTTTAACAGCTGTCAGTGTTTTTAATGTTTGTAATGTAACTTTTGGAAATTCACTCCGTCACGTTAGCGAGATCATTGTGCGCCAAAATTGTTGAAAAATACAAATCTTTACTTTTTTCAGTGAAACACAAATTTGATTTTAGTTATTTTCAATTATTCGACCATCCAACTTTATTACTGAGTACGCCTTGTGGTCAGACAACTAAATAACCGAAGCTGCCAAGTAAACTGACTTGTCCAACGTGACATCCGACGTAAAGGGGATAGGTTCTTGGCTAACGTTGGGTGTAAACGTGGTTCTAATGTTAATGTCTCCCTCGTTGATATGCCTCTGCGGTACATGCCACAGACAATCTTGTGAGAAACATTCCTTCAGTATGACTGTTGTATAAAAATAGAGATAATACATTAGGCCTATATACTGGTTCATGTTATTATTATTTGATTTTTGATTAGGATTTTATTACAGTAATAAATCTATTTATATTATTATTATAGGCTTTGGTTTGTTCTTTTTCTTCTTTAAATTTCTAAAATGTCAAGAGGAATGAAACTCGTAAATAAATACAGTTGCCATACTTTCTCACTTTACCAGGTAAACGATAGATTTATCCTATTCAGGTTTCTTCTGTTCGAAGTGGTTATTACTTTTCCTCAGAAGTCAAAAAACATTTACCGGTTTTACTCAAGTTTGATATGTAGTTGTACTTTGCCCAAACATGTATTACTTTTCACTTTTTCAAAGATAATATTTTAAAGCCTTTATAAATGAACAGAAATACGTTTTTTCATAACCTGCTCTAACGTTTATAATAAAACATTTACTTAAATTTTAGTCACTAAACAAAACGTTTTGACAGCTACCGCCACAAAAATTAGGTTGAGAGTTATAAACCTGAACATTGAGAATAGAAAATACAGATTTATGTATTATACTACGAAACACAAAATAATAAATAATTAAACATATTCTTACAAATTGTTTGTTTGTTTGTTAAAAACTTAATTTAATTATTTTTACGTTACACTTTTTTGAACCGAAATTTAGTTATACCTAAGGACGGGTGGTATCACAAACCGAGCGGAGCGGACTATGTACACGAAACCTAACCTATTGAATTTAATGTACTGCGGCCATTGAAAGCGTAACGGAACTGAGCTGAGTCAAGCGGCGCCACATGGCTCCGCTTCGCTTCCAGCGGCACTTCCATTAAACACAATAGGTTATGTTTTTAATGCGTAATCCGCTCCGCATTTGCTGTCCACACAGAATAAAAATGTAATCTTCAAGTTGCGACAAACTCTTCATTGACTTAATTACAGTGCCTCGGGGCTTTCGGAATTCGAGCGCTAATTAAAATTTTAGCGACTCTTATTTTAGCGTAATGTACATTAATATTTTAATGAAACACACGATATTTAACAGGTTATATAAGCGAATATATTTCGCATATGTTTTCACTGTTGCAACTTTAATTGCACAGAGTCTGACATAAAATAATTGTCTTCTAATTAAAATAAAAACTCATAGTATTCGTAAAGTTATAAATGTTTGGAAAGTAAATTCATTTTATTTAATGAACTTCTCTTTTAAAATTTACAGTTTTGATTAAGTTTAACTTTTTATTTTACTGAGAAAAAATGGTTAAATATTTTGTAAAATTTTTATATATTTATTAATTATTTGTTTTATCGGTATCACAGTTTTAAATTTGTAGAAATAATTTTTAAAAGGGTTTTATATTGACCAGTTTTAAAAAAAACATCTATATATTTGAAGTTTTATACAAATTTCTACTAAGTTAGAATATGTAACAACTTACGTTATCCCTCCATTAAATTAAAATAAGTTGAATTTGATTTGAGTGCAGAGTAGCCTATATCGTTCTGAACAAAAGTTTTATTTTGAAATGAACTAGATTTGTATATTGTAAAAAATAATTAGTTTTTATTGTAAAATTACGAAACATCAAAATTCCGTATAGATCTTCCACAATTAGTGATTATTTCTTTATTAGAAAATTTTTATTGGAAAATGAGCTATTGGAACGGTATGGTAAAATCCACTTGAAAAGAGCTTATATTCTAACTTCTAGAGTACTTTTGAGAAGAATCATTAAATTCATTTAACTGTTTCAAATCACTAAAGTTTCATAACTTTTTGTCTGAAATATTTTTTAGTCTTGTTTTATCGTCGTAATCAGTTTTAAAAACTGCATAAATTAGCATTTTCAATTTTTAAAATACGTTTAAATCAAGCTTCCTTCGATTTGACGGTGGTCAGGATTCATTTTCAAGTTTCAAAGCAAATTAAAAGTTTAAATATAAAGTTTAAAATGAAGATTTTAATGCTGGTTATAATTTTTAATTAAGAGATTCAAAAAGATAAAATTACTTTTCGACAGGCTTCCATCACATCTGCCGGACAGCTGTGTGCTTTGATTATTTATTTTAAAAAACACCTTAGCCTATGCCTTTTACTTTGTATATCGTAGTAAACAGTACTGTCATGTATAAATAAATAGTAGTCGTGTACAAATAGTACAGTGAAATATAAGAAAAGTAAATCTTGTTGAAATAATAAGCTTTCAGTTAGGCAAAACACAAGTTTTCCCAATAAGGCGTATCATGAAGTCACCTTTGCTACCGCTCGTTAAAGACTCTCATGATTTGTATTTCGTATAGCCTTCCGCATTACACTATTGAAATGTAAACACTTGTCAATTAAATTTTCTATTCGTTCACGTCTTCTAGGGCCTTAATACTATTCACCATGACGTAATATTGTTCTTTCAAAATACTGTAGCTTTAATTTTACCACAAAAATGAAGTTTTATTTGATTTACCTACAAATTTGATTCTGTTGTTTTAACTCGACCATTCAGCATTTCGTTTGTGTGTTTGTTTGTTACGCAGTTTAGGCTAAACGCATTGACCGATTGTTTTGATATTTAACACGAACGTATTATGTATAAAGCCAGAAAGACGTGTGTGTAAGACTTTTTTGTCATTCACTACCGTTTCAAGATGGCGGTCTCTGATTTACAATTACTAGTGTACGTAGTTTTAGCAAAACGCATTGACCAATCGTTTTAAAATTTTTGTTTACTTTTCCTGTTTCAAGATGGCGGCTTCTGACGAGTATTAACAATTTAAATAAAAAATATTGCCGTTTGTTTTGAAATTTATTAAGAATATAGCTTGTATAAAACCCAAATGACGTATTCTAGAATTTTTCCTATCCTTCCGTTTCAAGATGGAAAACTCAATTTCAACTATGATGTGTGTAAGCACTGTGACGGAAATTTTGTACGAATGTACTTTGTACAAAGCCCGAAAAACGTATATATAAATGTTTTCCTATTCCCTTTTAATTCAAGATGGCAGGTTTTTATGCAACGACAGCGTAGTTGCTGGTTTTTTCCCGTAATACTGGCTGAACGGCAACACCTATCATAATCAAAGCACTATGGAGAAAAAACATAAAATTTCCAATAAAGATAGTCCAGTATATTTCTGTCAAATATTACTGTTACCTCCTAAATTGCCGGCCCTTAAGTAGAGCACTTTGTATACTAATTATGAATATACTGCGAGGTCTGATGTTCATTGAACTACTAGTACTATAACGTTCAAATAAAAAGTCTTTATTTAATGATACCGAACATATATATAAACTAGGTGTGTTCAGAAAGTAACGAGAATTTTAATTTTTTGAACAAAATATTTATTTATTTTTCTACATTGATGTTGTCGCCTTCAAAATAGACCCCATTGGAGATTATGCACTTGTGCCAGCGCTTCTTCCAATCCTCGAAACATTTCTCAAACTCGATCTTTGAGATAGTCTTTAGTTCTTTCAGCGATGCGTTTTTAATGTCATCTACAGCTGTAAAACGACGGCCCTTTAAGGTTCTCTTTATTTTTGTAAATAGGAAAAAGTCACACGGAGCCATGTCTGGCGAATACGGAGCCTGGGGCATCGTTACAGTACTGTTTTTGACCAAAAATTCACAAACAACAATGGAGTGAGCTGGTGCAAAAGCCATGAATTGTTTTTCCACAGATCCGGGCGTTTTTTTGGATTGCTTCACGCAAACGGCGTTGAACTTTGTAGGTAGTACTCCATATTGACCGTTTCACCTGGTGGCAGGAATTCATGATGCACTATGCCATTAATATCGAAGAACACAATGAGCATAACCTTCACGTTCGACCGCACTTGTCGAGCCTTTTTCGGTCTTGGCGATCCAGAATGCCTCCACTGGGATGATTGAGCCTTAGTTTCGACGTCATATCTGTAAACCCATGTTTCGTCACCTGTTATAAAACGTTTCAGTAATTCTGCTTCGTCGTTGACTTCATTTAGTGACTCCTGAGCAACTCCATTCACCGCTGTTTTTGTTCAACAATTTTGAAACGAATTTTGCTGCCACGCGTTTCATACACAAAAAATTGGAAAAAATGTCATGACTTGATCGAATCGATATGCCAACATCATCAGCGACCTGTTGTTGATGTGTTGGGGCGTCCAGGGCGTTTGTCATCTTCAACGTCTTCACGTCCTTCTTAGAAACGGTTATACCACTCGTAAACTCTTGCTTTACTCATAGCAGACTCACCATAGGCCTTTGTTAACATTTCACACACTTTGTTACACTTTATTCCATTTTTTACGCAAAATTGTATACAAATTCTTTGATCCATTTCTTTTAACAAATGAAAATTTCCGAGCTTATAAAAACATGTCTGACCTTAGTGGCTGTCACAGACAAAGTCAACAATGAAAACAGCTGAAAGTTTTATCATACTTCAAGGGTTTATATAACAACATAATAAAAAAAATGTTTGACAATCGGACTCTCCAAATCCGCAAAATTTAAAAATTCACGTTACTTTCTGAACACACCTCGTGTGTGTGTATATATATATATATATATATATATATATATATATATATATATATATATATATATATATATATTGTGTGGTCTAGTGGATAGCGTACTAGGCTTTCACCCCGAGGATCCGGTTCGATTCCCGGCGAGGACTTGGCATTTTCATACGCTATAAATCATCCCACCGTCTGCATTAGCCCAAGTGTGCACAATAGACGTTAAACACCAAAAAAAAAAAAAATACATATGTATATATATATATATATATGTGTGTGTGTGTGTGTGTGTGTGTGTATGTATGTATGTATAATAGATAACTAAAAGAAACATTCAATAGAACATTAAACATGTCACGTTTATGTTATGTGTACTATTGCTATATTATTTGCTAATGCAATCTCAACATAAATTTGAGTTAAGGAAATATGAGTTCATTAATTTAGTCAATCTCCGGCTTAGTCTAAGAAAAAAGTGTTATTCTTGTCTATTTTCTCTACAAAAAAAATTATTTTCATTGTCAAAAAATGTACATAAAAAATTATCTATTTATTTCAAACCTGAATATTTTTTTTTATTTTTCAATTCGTATAAACCTTCTCACAGTTGCAAAACTTAAATAAATTCCACGTACAATTAGGTTATTTGGTGTGATTTGCGTGAAACTAATTGCGCGCGTGTAAAACCGCAATAATTACAATATATCTCACACGTTGGCATTCCGTACGGCGTATTTCGCAACAATACCAGGTCGTACCGACATATCTCACCTGGACAATGAACCAAATCCCTTATGCAAATCTAAAAGAAATAGTTTCTCAAGTTAAACCTACTTCCTTCTTAACCTATTTTAAAACAAAATACATTCTATTTAGAAGGAAACATTATGCTGAACAAAGACTCATCTTCCGGTATACGCTAATTGGTCAACAATTATCTCATTGTTATATTGCAAGCAGTGATTTCCTGTTCGCTACAATGGGTACAACGTAATATAAGAAGGCTTTACACAATGACGATTCCATACAATTCTGATTGTTAACACATCTTACGAATGCGAGAATTTGACTGTTTTACCGATTATAATAGTTCTAGTTTTGTTTACGGAACAACTGGCAGACCTTATGGTGTACTGATTACTTTTCCCGCCAATTTGTACTTTTGGAACGTTTTTATAATACGACAAAATCCAAAATTAGGTTTTAAAGTCTATACTGTGATACATTTGTACATTTCATTGATAAAAAAATTATAATTCGTCTTCACTAAATGGTAGCCACAACAGTTTGATTCATAGACTACGTGGTAAAATGACGTCACATGAAGATTGACAAGAATAACTATAGACAGTAAAGCGCATTGCAGTTCGAATTGGATAAAACTTTACAAAACAAGGAAAAGTACAAACGAAAAGAAACAATGTTGAAAGAAGTAAAACACTTTTCCAGAGGTCATAAGCAAAAATAATCATAACAACAATGGTAAAAATCAAGGAATGTATTAATTCTCTTGTAGTTAGTGGCTGTTATATAGTCAAAACGTTTCCGGATTTGGACAATAAAGTTTATTGAAAGTACGTGTAATATTTTTCCTTCAAACTACTCCCCCCCTACACTTCTTGCACTGATCATATAATTATTAGAAACAATCTTGAAAGCCATTTTTGGTAGCAAAACGTTGGTAAAAAACATGGTGCTTCCCGTACGACCTTCAGGTGAATGGAAATCAAAAATATTACTAAGAAAGGAAAAATATCACTTGGACAGAAGCCGTGTTAAAGTGACGTTGGAGGGTTTTTTAACTAGGGTTTGATTCACTACTAATTTATTCCTCAACGGAAAACAGTTAATACAATGAGATCCTGAAACGGCTACGACATGCAGTTGGATGAAAACGTTCTCAAAAATTGGCAGACAGAAAGATTGGTTTTATTGCATAACAATGCCCAGTTACATTGATCGCTGATGGTGAAACAGTACTTTACCACTCTGGAACACCCTCCTTATTCTCTCGACCTTGCATTACTGGATTTTTAACTGTTTCCTAGACTGAAAAAGACATTCAAGGAACACCGTTTTGCTGATTCGCAAAAAGTGATGACAAATGCGACTATAAGCGGCCAAAGGAAATTTCCAGAAATGGCTTTCAGGAGTGTTTCCAACAGTGTATGAACTGTAGAAGACGTGTATACACTTAAGAGAAGAGTATTTTGAAGAAAAATAGGGTTGAAATATTATAGTACTTTCAATACATTTATACTGATCATTTTAGAGAACTTTTTGATCTTATATATATATATATACACACACACACGCGTTGTAGCCGCCTCGGTGGCCTAGTTGATAGCGTACTGGGCTTTCACCCCGAGGACATGGGTTCGATTCCCGGCCAGGGCTTGGCATTTTCATACGCTATATCTCATCTCATCGTCTGCATTAGCCCAAGTGTGCACAATAGCCGGATGTTAAACACTAACAAAAAAAAAACAACAAAAATATATATGCGTATATATCACAGTTCTTTTCCTTTCCATGAACGTAAATGTCCAAGCGTGTACCATTTCTTTGTA
>CM040183.1:25566053-25658553 GCA_022606455.1 Callitettix versicolor
AATATAAAAACCTTCTGAATTTGCGTTAAAATAAACAATATTTGTTTAAATTATGCAAAATTAAAAAACACAAGAGATACAGTATTATAATATTACTAAACAGAAATTGTTTAAATTAAATTAAAGTTTACATACTTTTTTAAAAACAAAATAAGCAAAAAAATTAATTTTATTAAAAATGGTAGTTATATTTTTTACAAAAAATAACCGTTCTTATATATATATGACTTTATCAAATTACTGTAATGTATTTTGTGCGAATGAGCTTTTTCCAAAAACCTGTGAGCATAGTAAAAACAATGCAGTATTTAATTAGAAAAGTTCTAAAAACATTTTTTTTTTAATGTAGGGTAGGTAGTGAATTCTAAAAACAATATGGAAATGTAAAATAAGTTTTTGAAAAAGACAAGTTTTGATATTCATTATAAAAATGTTTAGTGAACATTTTTTGTGTCAATTTGAAATAAAAATAATGTTGTTTTAACAGCTTCAAAACAAATAGTTTTAACAAAAATATTTTCCTTTTTAAGAAATTTTCCTCTGGATTGTAGAGCTCATGTTGCATCGGCAGCGAATATATTAAAAGTTACTCCAAAGCTCCTAATGGACATTAGAAGTTAAAAATTAAGTAGGTAACATTTCAATAACTACATGAATAAGAAAATGTTTATTGAACCGGTTAAATGTATTGTATACTTTTAGCCCTTAATGTTCAACCCCTAAACTTGTTTATTCAAAATTTTATTACAGAAGCACACAATAAGATATTTTTTCCGTGTGTTTTTCTATTCGAAATCGTTAACAGTTAATGCGATTTAAGCTAAATTTTACCTCAATAAAAGATTATTATTATTTTACTTATGTATTTTTAATTAGTTCATTTTAAATATACACAAACCTTTAGCCATGTTTAAGATTTACAATCTTCTTTCCAACTTCCAAAATAAATGTGATGGAATTACTTTTCATTTTACAATCAAGAAAATAGTAAAAACATTAAATTTTACTGTTCATAAAGAATTTAAACTAAAATTTATCATTTTTTAAGACAGTTTAAACCATTCCGTTCATTACTCAAGTAATAAATCGTCTGTTATTTTTACTTCAGTATGGCATATAAATTTAGTAAGTGTTCTAAAATTCAGTTTATACATTTATTTATGGAAAATGGGTTGAACTTATCACGAATCAATGTCCAATGTTTCGTTTTAAAATTAGAAAATTATTAAAACAAAGTAAAACATAATAATTAAACAATGTGTTTGCATTAAGAGTCAAGAAGAACGTGTATAGCAAAAAAAGATGGCTTCTCTTTACACTCGGTTGCTCCCAATTAACCCAGGCCACATTACGGAACGGACACATTCTTTGATAAAGTCATTTTCATTTCAACATTTTCTACTATCGTGCATTAGTTCAATAACTTATGAATCCGTTATTTTCTCTGTAAAAAACATATGCAAACATATGTTAATATATGCGTTTTTTCTCTGTAAAAAAAACTTTTCTCTGTAAGTACGAATATGCAACGGAAAGTAGTTACAAGGCTGAAATGTTCACGTAAACAGCTGATTTCTCAGCTGTTAATATCATATAATTCATGTTAAACAATGAAAAAAACTTTTCTTGAATTGAATATTACTATTCCAATAAGGTTAGATTTATTGACATTGTTTGCGTCTTCTTAAATATTAATTATTTATAATAATAATTTTATTGAGAGAATTCAAACAACTAAAACGTAAATAATTGCTTTAATTATTATCTGTTTGGTAACACAACGTTTTGAGTCGTTGAAAATTAAACACATGGAATGTAATTGCAACAGAGGATAGTTGTCCCACTGTAAATGTCACAGTTAGAGACTAAATTAATTGACCGATTTTGTTAAAATTTGTCGTGTAGAACTGCCTTACGTCTCGATTCCATTTTTTAACTGTGCAAAAAGTGCTTACTTTACGCCAATATTTTATTGCAGTTGGATTATAGAGGGAGAGCGAAAAGCTTAACGGAAATGCTTACGGCAGTAACTGGAGTCTTGAATCTACGACCTTGAGGTGCGCATGAACTGAGACGCAGAAAACTGCCGGCCTTTTTTTTGTCAAAATATTTAAAATAATTAATTTTTTTATTTATTAATTCTAATGATTTTGATCAAATTTTGCTTAAATATAAATACCGGTACTCAAATAAAATTATTGGTCGCTGTATCGCTGGAAAATCTGAAGGAAGTCTGAAAACAAATTACCTAATTTATCAAAATTGGTTCTTTACATTTTGATCAAATTAAGGCGATGAATATTATAATAGAAAGAATGATAACACAAATCAGTACACCAATTTTGAAATGTAATTTAAGGAATGGAAGTAAGACCTAAATGAACAGTTGGTTGCCAATTAGGTTAGTTTTGTTTTTTCTCAAACCGAGATTTTCTTTTAAAAATTCGGTAGCCTACACTGATTTAAATGGAGATTTTCGTATCTGTTTAAAATTTCTGCAAAAACTGATGCACCAATTTCGTGAAATTATGACGGTTTTGGGGTGTTTTGCTACTGCTTTCAAACCAAATATCGGGATCTTTATTATTGCAAGTGAAAATTAAATTATTTGTGTAAGTTTGTTCATCATTTATTTTATACGATTGAAAATATAAATTATTTATAAAAATATGATTTAAACTGATTTTATTGACCAAGCGAAACGAAGTCTTTCTTTCAATTAGGCCATTCGTCGTGTGGTTTGTGTGTTTGTTACTCGGTTTTGGCCAAACAGATTGACCGATTGTTGTGAAGTTTGGTAAAAAGGTAACTTGTACAAACTCCGAACGAATATGTATAAGATTTTCTCATTTCACTTCCGTTTCAAGATGGCGGCCTTTCATTAATAATGATAATTGTACTCCGTTTTGGACGAACATTTTGACGAATTGTTTCGGAATTAGGTATGACAGTATGTTTTTTAATAAAGCCCAAAAGATGTATGTTTAATTTTTTCTCCATTTACTTCCGTTTCAAGATGGCGGTTTCTGATTTAACGCATTCTGATGTACGCAGTTTTGACAAAACACATTGACCAAGTGTTTTGCAATTTGGTAAGAAGATACTTTGTATATACCCGAACGACTGCGTGTAAGATTTTCCCCCACTCACTTCCGTTTCAAGATGGCGACCTCTGGTTTAACGATGATGAGTATAGTTCCTCATGAAGAGTGTAATTTTGTTCATCATTTATTTTAGACGATTGAAGATATAAATTATTTGTAAAAATATGGTTTAAACTGATTTTATTGACCAAGCGAAACGAAGTTTCTTTTTCAACTCGACCGATCGGCGTTTGGTTTGTTTGTTACGCATTTCGGCCAAACGAATTGACCGATTGTTGTGACGTTTCGTAAATAGGTAACTTGTATAACTCCCGAACGAATTATGTGTAAGATTTTTCCCAATTCACTTCCGTTTTAAGATGGCGGCCTCTGATTAGACCGATTGTTTCAGACTTAGATACGAAAGTATTTTTTATAAAGCCTAAACGATATGTGTGCAATTTTTTCTCCATTCACTTCCATTTTAAGATATCGTACGCAGTTTTGCCACCACGTGTTTTGATATTTGGAACAAAAGTACTTTGTGTAAAGCCCAAACACGTGTAAGATTTTCACTCAATTACGTTTCAAGATGGCGCCTCTGGTTTAACGATGACGAGTATAGTGTCTGGCTGTTTCTATAATATAGGCTGAACGGCAAAACCTAGCATAAGTTTATACATAAACTCCGTTTCATGGAGAAAGAGCATAAAAGTTTCAATAACGTTGTTCCAATAACATTTTCCTAAACATTAAGATTAATTGGCGGAAAATGTTACAAGCGCGTCAGATCGCTGTCGTAGAGCGGAGGCCAAACAACTGATAAGGAATATACTGCGATTTAAACTATATATTTATTAAACTATATATTCAGAAGTAACGTGAGTACGGCGCTGAGTATGCAAAAGGTGTTACAAGTTCAGGCTGCAGGGCAACAGATAGTTGCTATTATACTGTATTATGTACTGCACGCTGAAACATGCAATACTAAATTACACCCAAACATTTTAACTAGTAGTTCAAAGAACACTAGACCTCGCAGAATAATCTTAATTACTATACAGAGCGCTCCACGGCACCGTTAATAACTTTTCCGTCAATTTAACCGCTAACCGTAATATTTACGATGTTACTGATTGGAAATTCTTTGCTCTTTCTCCATTATCTGGGAAAAATTACGATAGATTTTGCCGTTCAGCCAGTATTACAGGAAAATAACCAGCAATTACACTCGTAACGTTGAATTAAAGCCGCCATTTTGAATTGAGAAAAAATCTTATACATACATTACACATATAAATACACGTATTATACAAATACATCTTTCGGGCTTTATAGAAGGTACATCCCTGTCAAATTTAAAAATCAATGGACTTTGATGTAAATTGCGTATATTCGTCATAGTTAAATCAGAGGTCGCCATCTTGAAACGGAAGTAAAAAGGAGAAATTATTACAAATTTGGGCTTTGTACAAGATATATTCACCAAATTTCAAAACGGCTAATACGTTTGCCCAAAACTGCGTGCAATTGTCATAGTTTAATCAGAGGCTTCCATGTTGCAACTCAATTAAATGGGAAAAATCTTACAGTCGTTCGGGCATTATACAACGTATCTTCGTATTAAATTTCAAAACAATCGGTCATACGTTTGTCCAAAACTGTGTAACAAGCAAACACAAAACCAAATGCTAAACGTCCGAATTGAAACAGAGATAACGCTTTGTTCGATCAATAATATATTTTTTAAAGTTGATTAAATTTAATTAATGATAAATACTACTTTTGAAATTTATCACTTTTTATATTCACCCTAAATTTTGAAACGAAGAACTACAGTAAACTTTAGTTTTATCTTTTTTTTAATATCCAAGCTTACATTTTGTAAGAAATAATGCCAAAACATTTCACAAACTTTCTACAAAAAGATCAGGTTTGGAAACTACAGACAGAAATCGAAATCTATATTTCTTAAAAAATATCAATTGTTTAATAAAGAAGAGTTACTACAACTCGCCAGCGATTCATTTTTAGTTTATTCGATTTATTTCCATACAGTAAACTTCTTTTATCAAATTTGTTTCACTGACTTTGGTCAACAATGTTTAAATTTGATCAAAACGATTATGAGAAATCATGTTGATTTTTTTAGTTTTCATTAGTTTTTAACTAACTCAATTGGTTACATTGGAACAAATTTTACAAAAATAATTAGAACCGATTTTGAGAAATTTTGAAATTGACAAATTTAACAAACAATATTGTTGAAGAAAAACAAATTTCGAGATCTACATAACAAATTTCATAAAAATCGGTTAATCAGTATAGTGAGAAAATCAGGGGATATCGTTTTAGTATTTTCAATGTTAACATTCAATTAGATTTTAATCTCTTGTTCAGTTTACACTTTTTGTGTTTTGTCAATTATGAGGCATTTCTTTTTTATGTATGTTTTTGTATCGGTGTGTACTTATTTGTCAGGTAATTTAATTATATTACATGGAAACTAAATTGATTTAAATTTAATTTTGAATTAATGTTTTGTTATTATTATTATATTTCTTATTGTATAAGAAATATACAAAAAAACAGAAAATATACAGAAATATTCGTGTGTGTGTGTGTGTGTGTGTGTGTGTGTGTGTTTTCCGAATAGAAATGTATCTTTTGAGATAATCGCACCAAATTTCACACGAAGATTGTTTAGGTTCCAAGGAAAAACACTGTTTGTTGCGAATTAATCACTTTACCATAAAATATGAATTTTTAGAATGTATACCCCACACACACACACACACACACACACACACACACACACACACACACACACACACACACACACACAGTCTTCCCCTCCGACAACACACTCTTAATCTCCGAACACAACATTACCCGATAAAATAAGAATTTTTAGAATGTATACAAAAAATAAGCACACACACACACACACACACACACACACACACACACCCCCCCCCGGTAATTCCGAACTATACCGTATCTGACTCTTTGAATCGGTGCGGAGTTAATTTGTCAAGTCCTAGGTAAACAATAGCTTTAAACCGTAGACAACAATGCAGGTGCACTGAACAAAATATTTTCTCACTTCCTGTTGTCAAGGAACTAAATCCATTGAAATACAATAAACCAATGTCACCGCCTCTTTGACTATTCTTCTACGTGTAAGCATTCACTGTCGTTTTGTAAGTTTGTGGTTTTTACAACAGCTGAAGCTTTAGAAGCAGAACTAAGAAGTAATGTAAAAATAACAAGAGTCACGGAGAGGATCGCAGATTCGTGACGAACCCGCGGTGCTTAGACAAACCTAACCTAACTTAACCACTGCCATATATCTTCGGAGAAGAGAAAGCTTTCCTTCGTTTTGTTTTGTTTTATTTAATCTGTGACCAGCACGAATCTTTGATCCGCGACGTGGTGTCGTTAGTGCGACCGTTAATTGATCACTGCTTTTCTTCGCGTCATCTGTTCTTTTATTTACGTTGAAATAAATGTTAGAACTTTACGCAAACTCTCTCGCTTCTTCTAAAGCTTACAGACCAGCTGGAAAATCGATATAATTTCGTAGAATCAGCTGATATGATTTAATTCATAGGTGAACAAATTTTAATGGAGTAAATAAATAAAAGAAAATTACGTCCGTGAGTTAATCGAAAAACAAAACATACCCTTCGGCGGTCAGGGCTTTTTGCTTTTTTTCGAACCATATTTAATTTTGTTTTATTTCAAATTCACTAAACTGCACTCAAACTGAATCTTCATAATTTATCTAAATTTTGACAAAATTTAATTTTTTTATTTTCTTCTATATCATAGAACCCGATTTTAGGAAATATCCATCTGTTTTGTTTGGCTAGTTATAGATCACTTTTGAGGAAAATTTGATCGAAATCGTAAAGCCGGTTTAGATAAATTTAGAATTTAACACTTTTTAAATCCCAAAAAGGCATAAAAAATTATAACGAGATAAGGTTTATACTTCCAGTCTGTGTAAGTGTCTTTTCTCGAAACCTGTTCTAAATATATGCATTCGATTTTTTTTTAATTATTGATAGCAAATATTGTCTACTTAAATGTAATTTCTTCTGTTTTAGAAACATCAAGGGCCACATCATGAAGATCCTTTTGTCCTGCGTAATCGGTAAGATTATAAGTACATTTATTTATAAAATAAAATAATAACATACAAATTATAAAATAGCAGCATAAAAAAAGTATGAAAATGACATATGTATACTTATTGAAATAAACGTAAATAAACAATGAAAATAATAACAAAATTCTTCCCTTATACACTAACACGCCAAAATTACGTTTTATTCACATTAATTTATTAGCTGTAAAACTCTTACGCTACATTTTTAGTAAGAAATGTATAATATAATTTAAAATTACAACATTTTTTGTGAATAACTTTATCAGAAACATAGTTTTTGTATTATAAGTCTTTTGAAAAAAATGTAATGAACACGTTTCAGTGGTGACGATCGGTGTCATTTCATGATCCTGGGTGTGGATTGATCATGATAGCCACTCTAATAAATCATTTTCTATTTGCTAATGAACAAAGCAAGCTGTAAAATTCTTACTTAAAATGAAAATGCACTAAAATAGTTTAATTTAATAGCATTTATTAAGTCTTTTATCTTCTATACGGTATTTTGAAATAGGCCTATATTTATTATATTAACAATTGGTATATATATTACCAATTTTTTATCCATTTTATAATAATACTTGCAAACATTTCAATGTTTATTAACATGTCCACAAAAGCCCTTTGTACTTTTTTCATAAACTTCACATACTTATTTGCATTTAAAATATTGTTATTTTTGTTCAAACATAGATTTAATTTAGAAAGACTGTTTTCGTGAAATCCGAGCATTGTTTTAAGCAAGTAACTTAAGTATAATACGGCATAATAAATGCAAGGCGTGAGTTATGTAAACATTTTAATGAAATGTTGTGTTATGGGAATGGGAACAGTGTTTATTGTTTCACAGTTAATTTAATTCAACACCGTGTAACATAGCCTCTGTAGTAAGAAAGTGAAATATGATGTTAATTACTAAGCTTAGGTTTCAACATTAGCTAAAATATTTACACTAGGTACTGAAATAAAAATCTGTGCTCCGATTTTTGTATATTTTTTTTTAAATTACCTGCATATTCTAAAACTGAAATTTATGTGTAAACATTACTCTTAAGGTACAATTTAAACTTATTTATTGTTAATTGTATTTTGACTGAAACTATTTTAAATTATTTTGAACCAAGCAACCTCATTAGTGTTTATATTTCTTCATTCAGTTCCAAAACTATTTTATAGAGTATACATTTTTTAGGTTATAAATTTTGGTCGCTTGCAAACTAAAAATTTATACAATTAATTTTATGAGTATTATTTCCTAATAAATACATTTAATTGTTTGAAAATATTTTAATCAAAACAGACCTATTCACTTTAAACAAATCCAAAATGTTCTTCTATTTCAAGGCTAGACAGGCTTGCTTGTATCAGAAATCACCGTTTTCTCATATGTCATTCGCTTATAACCTATTTGTAATACAATTCTAAATAAAGCAACGATCTTTAAAAGTACGATCCTTTAAGAGTCTGATGACTACAACAATAAACGTTCTAGACTTCCATTTTCCTTTTAAGGAAAATACTTCTATTGTCATGTTACGTTGTCACTCCTTATTCTGACAAGTAGTACATGTCATATATATAACTCTGAAAAAACTCCTTTCTGGATCAATTATTATTGATTTTACTCCTACATGCAGTACTTTCGTAGTCTTATAAAACTTTAATTCTGTTTTTCTATGTATTTTAGGAAATTGTAAGTAGTACCTCAAATATGCTGATATCTGTAAAGTTTATTTGATTTTCAAGTCGTTATGTCATCAAAGATACTGTTTTTATTACGTATCTTTAATTTTCTTATGATGACACATGTATCTTAAAAATGTAAATTATAAACGATTATTTATTTTAAAAGCTTTATCGACCCTTGAAGGTGGGATTTGTGAATATTACTAAGTTTAAAAGATTGTCTTCAAAATTATGAAAATTTGTTTTAAGACTTACAGAGCTATTTTGGTTCAGCGTCTGTCTGTCAACGCTCATTTTTTCCACTAATTTGATTGTTATTCAATTTATTTCGGTTTTCGTTTTTACATTAATATTCGTATATAAATATGAGCATAATATGTTTTTGAAATCAACAAAAATTCATAAGCGTTAGTTTTAGTTAAAAATATAAATTTTGGGAAAAAATATATGTTTGTTGAAATTATGAATCCCTTTTTACCAAATTCAAAATTGAATTTCTTAAATAAATAAATTTAATTTATTTTTTTGAACATTTTAATGCTTATTTTTTCTTATTTATGCCATTTTTTTAAAACTTTGTGACAGTCCTCTCAATAACTTTTAAAAGATTGCAGACGCAATAAATTGTGTATTTGCTGTAAAAATTATTAAAAAAATATTATTAGAGATTTAGTAACAATTTGTTAATATATTTGTCAAGAAATTAATTTAAGTATTCTATTTGAACCCGACAATGAATTACTTTGTTTCAGGTTTGGTGTTGGCTTGCTCAATGTCTCTTGCGCAAAGGAAGCCTCCAAACTACTCCTTAGACGAGATGAATGACATAATAACTTCATTCTCCTGCGGAGACAAAGTGGTCGGTGGCTATTACGCTGACCCAGAGACCGACTGTCAGATGTTCCACGTCTGCGTCAAGATTCCAGGAGTCGGGGTAAAGCAAATTAATTGTTTTTGTTATACAGAATAGTTATTTTCTTTATAACTAAACACACTTTGTAACTTACGCAAGTGTTTGTAATTTTAACAAGGAAAAGGTTTTTTAACTTAATATCCAAATTTAGTAACTAGATTGAAAAAAAACGTTTGCTCGACGAGTTACCGACAGAAGCGAAGCTTTTATTAATGATATCTTTGCTGAATATGTAATGAAGATATGTTTACAAATATCTTGTTTCGTTTTCCCGTGAACCTAGCTTAGATATTATTTACTGTAGTTACAGTAAAAGATCAGTTTTTTTATATAAATTCGTTAGGATCAGCTGATTTCATTGAACAGCCGATAAACTAGAATAACTTTCAGGTTATGTTGCTAAAAACTAGCAATATTAAAACAATTATTATAAGTTTATATTAATTTCGAATGTATTATAAACGGTTGCAACGTGCACGTGTTCTTCAATTAGAGGAAAAATACCGAAACCAAAGCAACACAACGGTTTCATATAATACGCGTGTACTGTTATAGAAAATGAGGAAGAAAAAAGAACATAAATAGTGAGACGAAATTCGTTTGCTCGTTCCATATTTCCGTTTCATTCTTCCGTTCGGCAAACTTTTTTCTATTCAATCCTCTCGTCAAAGCTAACATTAAAACGAAATAATTATTCGAGAAATATATCATTTTAATGCAGAGTTTAGAAATATACATTCTTCTCAAGAGTATGTGCCTTAAAGTGGTCATTTTTTTAATTACAAACACATTTTTTCTAACAAAATATACAATTTTTTTAATTAATATCTTTCCCAAGTATGCTTTTGAAATGAGACAATAGTCTTAAACCTGTTTAATCTTTGAAAATATTGAGGTTTTCGCATTTCTACCAGCTGAATAAATGTTTGTTATAGCTACAAACACTGTAAACAAATTTTAAAAACTTTTATAATAAGGTACGAAAGGTATTTAGTTATGAAACATTGTTGAAAACATTATTAATGCCCTGTAGTAGTAGCTTCGTCATTTTTAGCAGTCATTTTGTCTTGCTAATGCATGGGTAGAAAATAATTTAATATTTATTGATAAGTATTCTGAAAGTTCTGAAAGTTCTGAAAGATAAGTTCACCAAAAACACATCAGCAGAAATTAAAATGATAACAGTAACGAATGAAAACGAGTACTTTTCCCTGTATACATACACTTAAAGGCTAGGAGTTTCCAATACCCATTACAGCACTGAAAAGCTTTGACTACACAAACATGTTTCTTCTGGTATAAATATTCGCGAAAATGACATAAACAATGTTTTTTACTAAACCGTTATGCTCAGTAATGTACATCCCTATTAAAAATCTAGGTGTAGTGTTTTTTATGGTCCTCAAAGTTATAGAAACTACATAAAATGAAATTAAGTTATTATTACTGTTTATACAAACATTTTCTGTTATTTTTTTGTATAAATACATTACTTGACGTTTGGACCAATTCTCTTTTCAAGTGCCTAATGTAAACATACAACAAGAACATAAGCCTAACTCCTAAACCAAAGTTACAATAAACTAAGAGTAAACACTCAGGGATGATTCTTAAGTGGTCAAACCAGAAATAACACTAAGACTTATATGTGATCAGGAAACCATAAGTCACTAAGAGAACGAAACGAAAACGTTACACAATTACTGTCAAATACCGTATCAGAAAAGGGTGTGTACAAGACAACAGTAAATAACCGACTGATGTTTGTACCTGCCAACACCGGATGGCGATTGCCTACTTGATCAAGGTTACTGACACCTGTCATTCCTTCTCTCTCAATTTCCTAGCCTAGGAAGTAACGACTCCACCTTCTTTAGCTGTTAAAACGTCAGCCTGTTAAATTTAAAATTCGGTTTATTTTCAAATCTACGTTAATTTATTAATAGGGGTTCGCCACAGAGGTCTTATTTCTACAATGATTTCACTGATTTGGCTGTCTGTTAGTTTTATGTATGTGTTTTCAACTATTTTCCGTTTATATTATATTCTCCTATGTATTATTTTTACTTTTCTTCAATTAAATTTATAATTTTTGGACCTTATATGTTCAACTTTGATTTACATATACAATAGCAAATGTTCAAATAAACAATAAAAATAACATAAATATTCATTCATTAAGTAAAAATTTTAACAACAGTAAAGTCATTTTATGTTACTTTATTTTTTTTTTTTACTGAATTTTATTATTATGTTGATTTTAATTATTTTGTGTTTTATATTGAATGTCTTCAAAAAACTATTTGTTTTAGTGTTTTTGCATTATTTGAATAATTTAGATGTTATAAAATAAGTATTTATTTTAGGTACAAGACTTTCGCTTTTTGTGTCCCAACGATACTTCTTTTGATCAAGAGAACCAAATCTGTGATGACTGGTATAACATCGATTGTGAAGTCTCTACGCTTTACTATAGTGACAATTTTGACCTTTATCGTTTGGGTAAGGATGTACAAAATATCAGCTGTAATTTTACAATCATTTTATTCATTTTATAATTGTATTTCTTATTTTTAATAAAGGGCATAAAGACAATTCCTTCATACAATTCTCTTTAATAAAAGCAGTAAGTCATTTAAAAAACCCCAGGTGTATCACGTAACAAAAATTTACATTTCCACTAATAGTTTTTCAACTTATTAAACTCATGCTAACAAATGATAGTTGTTGTTAATACTTATAAGTTAAAAAACTAAACTAAAAATATTAATTTTACAATAATATTTTCTTTGCGTTGCGCACTTTTGAAAGTCTTAAATTATGTTATGATGCAGGTCAAGATAGCAACAATTTTGGTCCAAGTAAAGCAACACCAATCCCACTGGGACCTTCAAGCATTGCTCCTCGACCCCAAAAGTCCAGGCGTCCTATCAGTCATGTAAACAATGCAGTGTCCGAACCTGAAGATGATCAGTACCTCTTTGATGGTGACAGAAGAGCTTCATCTGACTTGCTCAGGTATGATATTACTGGATAAGTAGGTAATAATAATTGATCACAACAAAACTAAACAGATTTTATTTAAAGTAACAGTTAGATTAACTCCAGTTACCTTAAACTATTTACATATACCTAGGCTTACTGGAGAAATCATTAGGCTCTTGTTATTTTTTAACATGTGAGTTTCCCCATGATGTATCATAATTATAATATTTCAAGTACTTAAAAAATTCTAATCAACATTAGTTACAATAAATAATGAAAGTTTATTAAATTTTAATCTCTGTAATTCACATTTCTATTAAATAAACAATAAAAGATATTAATTGCAAAGTGTAATAATTTTTATTGTAATAATTTATAGGGGAAGCAGTTCAGGAAACTTTTTCAACAGAAACCAAGGAAAAGAGGATCCTGAAGATGACTATGTTGCTCAGAAACCACGTGAACAAGAACTTGTCAAGAACCAAAAGAAGAAACCAAAAAACAATGTTCGTAAATTATTAACAGGAAAACGTCCATTACCATCTGCTCCTGCAGTCCCTCCAAGTCCAGAAACTTACACCACTACAGTCCCAACTACAACTTACAATGTTCAAAAGAACCGTTATAACACTGTTCAAAGAAACCGACAAACAACATTGAACAACCAAAATTACCAGACAACCACTCAACCTTCAAGATCGTTCAACAATAACTTCTCTGGACGTTTCAGTCAAAACGGTCAAGAGCCTAATGTTCAGCAACAAACAACCACCACACAAGGATTCAACAGCTTCAAATCTAGAGGAACTCAGAACTACAATGCTTTCAATAAGAAAACAGAATCAACAGACTATTATCAAGAAACCACAACATATAATTATCAAAACAATGGAAATTCAAACTATAACCAAGGATCGTCGCAGGTAAATAATTACCAAGCATCTTCACCAACTCCTTTCAATAGTTTTAAAACTAATACAAATTACAACCAAGGATCATCACAATCAAACTATTATCAAACACCGACGTCAACCAATGCTCCGTTTAACAATTACAGATCTAACAACCAGGTAGCAGCGCAAACAAATTACCAACAAACACCATCAACTACTAACACACCCATTCAATATAATAACCAACAATCTACCACCATAGCTCCAAATTACAATTATCAAAACCAAAATGCCAATACTTATCAAAATTACAACTCACCAAGTACAGAGAATTATTACGATGCCACGACTTTTAAACAAAACTATTATCAAAACTATAATCAAAAACAAACAACAGTCAATTATGACAATTACTATAAAACATCAACACAAAATTACTACCAACCCGAAAAGAGCACAGAATATCCAGCCACTGATGGCGCTCCTTTCCAAAATTATTATGAAAAAGTCTCAAGAAATAGTGTTCAACCCAAATCAACTACCAATAATCAGTACAGTAACATAAATTCACAAAACGCTCAAGCATCAATAAATAAAGCAAATTACGATGCTTACAACTCATACCAAAATTCAAACGCTGATAAATATGATGAACCCAGCCAAGGTGAATCTTTGAAAACAGCTCCTAGTTCAAATATCAGACCAAGTGATCTGAATTCTTTCACTAAAAATTACCAGAAACCAGTAGGTTTTAACACAACACTAACTGCAAGCTATAATTTCAACACTGCACCTTCTACTACACAGAAGCCTACCTCTAAATACTATCAAACCAAACAGTACCAAGAGCCATCTAGTGGTAAATCTTATAACCAATCTCCCAGTACAGTAGCACCAACATCTAACAGAGGTAATTCTTACTATGCTCAATCGACTACAGCGCCACCTAAACCAAGACCTTTCAGTAAACCTGCTGAGGTCGCATCAACCTCTAAACCTGGAAAGGAAAAGGATGTTTCTTATGATTATGCATACTACGATGATGCTGGAGCGGCTTCAGAATACGATGGTTACGAACCCATTGGAGAAGAATTCAGCAGAACGACATCAGCAAAAAAAACAAGAACAACTAAATCAAAATAAATGTAGTAAACAGGATATTAATTTTTGTACAAAATTAAAGCCACAATCATATTTATAATGATTTGAAATTAATAAATTCAAACGAGCCATATATCTTGAAAAAATCAAAAAAAGTTTACCACTTATTACTGGTGAATGCATTTAGTTTTATTTCATGGCTACAGTAACAAAACATGTGATAAGAATTATAATTATCTTTCTTTAGTTATAAAACGACTGAAATTCAATGGAATATTTGCTCGTTATACAACAGTTCAAATTAAAGACTTTTATATTTATAAATTGTGTTAAATAATAAATTTAATTTGATTAAACTTTGATTGACTTAAGCAACTTTTAAACAATATGCTTGGTATTATGTCAATCATTTTTTTCTTGCCATTGAAAATTGTTGTAGTTTTACTGAATTATGGTCAATTACCTGTTACTTTACTTTTAAATGTATTTTTAAAGTTTTAATAAAATATTTTGTTTATTTTTGTTAACATAAAATAAATTTTAAAAAAATAATTGTTGGAAAGTTCATCTATTAAAAAAAACTAAGACCTTCTTGATTTGCAATAGCTTTGTAGTTATTTTAAAAAGAAAAAAGCATTTAGTTTGTGATACAATTAACATTAGAAAATTGTATACCAAGTTTTAATGGTTAGTATTATATTAATTACTGTAATACTGTTTAAAATATTGTTTTACTACTTTTAAAGACTTTCGGTTTGTCCCATTAATTATAATATTGTAAATATTCTCTTTTTTTTAATTATATGTGTATATTTTAGAATAAGTGCAATAATTGTAGAAGAAAGTAAATTCACTGTAAGTTAAGTTTATAGTAAAGAATGTTTTGTTAAACATTTGAATTTACATTTTCATTCATTCAAGAACTGCTACAATAGACAAGTGAATAAGGCATTGTTGCAGTCAATTTCACCAGTCTGAATTAACTAATTTGGTAAAAACAATACCTTTTTGTCCTTTTCTTTCCCTTCCTCCATCCAGACTTTTATTTGCTTGTTTACACATTCATTTTAACCATCTGCATTTTTGGTATTGTGTTGTGATGTCCACTTAAGTAGATAAGACAACTGTGTTGGCCTTCGTCAAATCCCAGCCAGGTCGACTATATTCAACTACGCCACTGTCTCTCAGGTGTTCATAAATTCTGTAGACTATGAGTGATAATTTATGTGTCAATCAAATGATTAGCAGTTGTGTCCACTAGTGATAGCCAACTAATGAAAGTACCGGTTCATTTAGGTTAGATGATCTGATTGATCTCAGATATGCTACTGTTACTGAGCCAAATTCCCCATGATTCTTGACAATCTTGGAGTTGAGACAATTCAGATAATTCTGATCTGTTAATAAACAAAGTAACAATACCTACAAATGCAGTTAGGTGTCAATGACCAATATACATTTTAATCATATCAGAAATTTTGTTTAATTAATTTTCGATAATGTTACACCCATACATGGTTACATTTATTTAGTTATTTCATTAAAATGACATTACTTTGTGTCATTATAACGGTTGTTATTAAGGAAATAACTTATGATATTTAGATCAAAAATGATTTGATTAAAAAAATATATATTTTATTACAGTATAATATATTCAAGGTTATTGTTAAACATAACAATTACACTTACAAAAATTATTGTGTACATGAATAATGTTGGAGAAACATAGTGTATATTTATCTATAGCATAAAATGATATAAAATAATAAATTATAGTATTCTGTTATTAGAAATGTTTGTCCAGACAAAGGAGGGTAAAGAAAATGAACAGGAGAACCTTAGTCAGCTACTGGAGTTAGCTCAGTGATCTGAAGATCAGGTTATTAAACTGGTTCAATTCAGTGTACAAACAAAATCATATTTGCTCATTATGATCAAAAGATATGCAACAAAACTACAATATTAGTTCTTCTTAATACAAAACATAAACTGTCATTTTAGTAAGTAAAGTGCTGCTCTCTATGAGTTACTATATCAACTACTTTAAATATATTCAGTTATTGTGGTTATAGCCAGAAACAACACAATACCTTTTTCTTTGCTGATACATTAACTGGGTTTGTACCCATATAATAAAGCAGATCACATTATATATATAATCTATGTGATTTATATGGTGTGTTTCCTTTGCCATAAATTGCACAGTAAAAAAATTAAAAATAGGTCTTAATACAGATAAAAGGTCATAGTAAAAATGCATGGAAGGTAGATGTAAAGGGTTTATTGTAGTATTATTAATGGGACTCTTTTAACATCTTTTGTCCCTGAATAAAATTGGTAAATTAATATTTATTTTATCTCGTAAAAAGATAAATATAAAGCTCAGTTATTATAAAGAGTCATTTTAAAATTAACATAAATCTCACTAATTTAAAATCAATAGTCATGATTTGATTTGCTACACATTTCAATTTCCAAAAGTAAGTTGTAAACCAGTGCAAACACAACTTTGTCTCACTCCTCTTTCCCTAAACACACAGATCACGTAACACTCGCACTAATGTAGGCTGTTATATTAATGAAATAACCATTCAGTTATTATTTCTGTACAGAAGATCAATGTATATTAACATTAGTATTCCATGGAACTACATTTAATCAAAATCCTAGTGAGTAAAAACAGTTTTTAATAATATATTTCATAAAAAAAGTTAAGTATATTATTAGAATATTCTTTTATATTTTATTTTTTATGAAGAAAACATGAAAATTAAAACAATTTATTTCGTTATATGTCATACAATTTTTAGAAGTATAAACAATTGGGTGCTTCCATTTTTTGATGTATTCATAAATACTAAATATTTAATATAAAAAGTTAAAATTGTTTGAAGGAGCAGTAGGAAGGGTTCCTGAATATAATTAATTTCAACTATAAAAATAAAACAATCATTGTTGTTACTGGAGTGACCAATTAGATCATTTGTTCATCCTGTTTTCTCTGTGCACTGATGTATAAAACCTCCAAGATTCCCACTCTGATGTGATTTAATAAGTTAATGGTATTATCAGTGTCAGTTCTAAGTATCTTTATGCCATAGCAATAAATAATTTTGATGCTCTCTAATCCCCTTCCACGAATTTCTACTCCAATCATTCCCTCTTATACTACATATTTTATTGTTATCTAACATGGTTTCGTATGAGTTAAAAAAAAATTGTTTTTTATTATCAGTATTTGAGAAAGAACTGTTTTTAAGATGTTGTAACTTGTTGATAACACATAGTTTAAATAAATAATAAACTGCATTGAAAATATTATAACTTTTTTCAACAAACAAACAAGAAACAAGAATTACATAAGTTTTCCTCAGGAGGTAAAAGTTAAAAAAAGTTAAGTTTTGAAGTAATTTTATTGTTTTAACAAATCTTCCTGATTTTGGTCATTTATGTCCATTTGAATGACTAACTCATTTTTCAATGGAAACTATAACAAGACATTAAAACTGAACACTTTGAGCTACACAGATAAGTCTTAATTTCAAAAAGACTCTCTCTGTCCTTGCTACAAAGATCAGGAGTGTTAAGAGAACTTGAATAGGTGCACCAAAATATTTAATAAACTGAATTAGTGTAAATGTATTTCAATATTTCTGTTAACTTTCACTCATGCAGATTATATGCAAATGCCATTGATCTCAGAACATAATCTTAAAACATCAATAGCTTTATCATATTTTATTTTTACCGATGTCAAAGATTTTTCTAATTTTTGGCATATATATTTCTGCCATGTTTGTTTGGAAGCTGTAATTGCTGTAAAAAAAACCCAAATTTATCTGACACTTCATAACTAACTAACAAAAAAAATAATAACAAGTCCATAATTTATTTTTTTTCCAGCAGAGACAGCTGGAGTGAGCAGTTAATGAGCTCAGTGATCCCACCGTACTTCTAGCTCTTATTATACTCACTTACCTGCTGCAGAAGAATCGGCAAACAAATTCTGAAGCCAATCCAATTTTGTGAACTCTAGGCTCACTAACATAGAACAATTTAAAAGAACCAATTGGATATCTCTTTCAAATCAGCACTCAATTTGATGTTGAAGTTAAGCTTCTATTGAATACACAGGGTAACTTGCAGGGCAAAACTTATAAGGGTCAAGAATTTTAAATGCTTCAACAAAATTTGGAATTAACAATAATTATTTCTTCAGTATAACAGGGAAAAAACGTTGTCCAGAGCGTTTCACTTCCACTCAAGAATAAAAAGCATTGTGATGGTAGCACCTCTAAATACAGAGGACTCATACACATGTTTGATTGTATTTTATCATGTGACCCCCTACACTTAGGTTAGTCAAAGGCCTAGAGATGTCTAGATCTTACAATAAGGGAACAAAAAAGTCTAGTGTGGCTGAAATGCTTTGGGAATTCAAAACTTTTTTTAAAAAATCTCAGATAAATAAATATATATATCATATACTTTTACTGAAATTACATACATAGACATTAAAAATATATACTACAAATTAGGGGGCGTTTCTGCTATTTTTACAAAATATCAACAAACTGTTTGTTGAGAAAAAAACTGCTTTTTAAAACAGTTGGAAAAAAACATGTTTAGAAAAATGAAACTCGAAGTTGTATTAGCAGCTAAATAATAAAGCACAAACCTTCAGTTTTCTAAGACTATGTTTTCATTCCCATTACCACCATGTCCTTAACTGTTTTTGGGTGTAAAGCATTTAGAAAAAAATAATCCTTATAAGTGTAGTAATAATTAAATTACATTCTCAAAACGTAATAGATATGTATGTCATTTTATATTTACAAAATGCAATGAATTTCTAATAGAAGCATTCTTTTTTTTTACTTAAAAATTAAATAGTCCTTTGCATATTTACTGAAATGCAAACAATTTAGAATATTTTTAGTTGATTACAAAATATTGATGATTGATAATAAATATAAAAAATACATTTAAATAAAATTAGGTTATGTATTTACAAAGTGTGAGACACTACTGTCATATTTTTATTTGGGAGAAAGTAGGTTTTCACTTTTCAACACTGAAAAAAGTAACCTTAATAAGTACAATATAGTAATAAGAACATAGGCCAAATGTGTTTAAATAAAATTAGCACTACATAGTTACAAAATTATAGTTTATTAACATTAGGTTATTTTAAATGTCCTTTCAAGTTAGTCACACTGGATTCATAAGATAAGGCTTGTTTACATATATTGCAAAAAGCCTTTTCATTCTCAGCCTTAAAAAAATAGTTCCAAATTATTCTTCTTTGATGGTTAGCCATAATTTTAAAACATATGACACTAAAAGATTTGATTATGTTCAGATGTAGCCTATATTTCGCAAAATTTTAGAAAAAGTACTAAAATAATCTAAAATTATTCAAGATATATACAAGAGTAGATATTGTGAATTTTAAAAAGTCCACACATTCAATAAATAATTAAAAACTATACACTTAATTCTAAAAGTAAAAGAAAACTTTTAAAATTGTCCACTAAATATTTTTAAATTTTTAAACACAAAGTAAACTATGGAGAAAAACTAATATAAAACATAATAATGGCTGATTTTATAGTTTAAAAAATGTTTGAACAACCCAAATTTTATATTTAAAACTTTCAAACAACTCGCAACAAAATAGAGATAAACGTTGACAACGCCCAAACAGTTCTTACTTCACTACAAGCAACAAGCAACAAGAAACTTTGAAATAAAGGGAAAAAGCATAAAAGCAGGTTGAAGAAAAGCAGCAGGAAAACAGCAGGAAAAAGTTTTAGTGCTTGCAGCAACGTTCGAATAGAACGTGGGTGGTAGGGAAGTCCCAACAGCTGTCCTTGTTTAACCAATCAGGAACCAGTCCAAATCAAACTGCTTGTTTCCGTTTGGAAAAGCAGTTTGTTTGTCGTATATAGAAAAGCAGTTTTTTTAACAGTTTGGTGTTTTCTTACCCACCACTACTACAAATACACTAACAATCTCCTTTAAATGTTTTTTAATGGTCAGGATCAGTATATATTTTAATATCCTATGTTTAGATTTTACCACGAAGGTCATTCAAATGGAAATTTTCTAATAATTTAAAATGATAGCAAATACCATGATCCATAATAAAGTAAAAATAATATAACCAGAGCTAAAAGGGTTATTTTCAGCCAACAACTTTTTTTTTTGCAGTGGAAAACAAATTAACCTTTACCATTTAGAATAAACATATTAGGTAAGTTTTTTACGTTACTTAATACGCCAGCATCAATAAAATTTATCTTAATGCTTCTAATAGTATATTAATATATTTTTTTACTAATAATTATCGTTTCATTGGTTTTCAGCTACAGTTGGACCTTTGAGATCAGCGCAACAATGACCTTTACTATGTTTAATTTCTTGTCGCGTAGTAAACAATTTTGTTTTTGACAAAACTTAGTCAGCATTGGAGCTGACAAGAACGTTAATGTAGTAGAAACTAAATTTATTTGTTTAGGCAATGTAAAGATTTATATAAATTGTTTTATGCAAGAACAGGATTAGAACAAAGATCGTTAAGAGTAAGTCAGTAAAATATATAACGATTTAATATCTGACACTGAAGTATGAATTTACAATAATTAATTGCATTCATTTTAAAAGTATTAAATATAATTGTTCTACCGTATATAATTGTTTAGATTACATATTTTTAATTTAGTAAAAAACTTCAAAACAAAATGGTTTAAATTCTAAAAACCTTTGTATACCAACTATTTTTTGAAAATAAAAAATACATTACCTTAACTTCTTATGCAAATTTGTTGTAATATAAATTTTGTTAATTTATAGAATAACATATAGATTGCCCAGTTATTTTTTACAGTTACAAATATTAACTGTAGACAACAAAACTGCCAGTATATACTTCAAAACTGAGTTACTTTTATAGTACCAGAAGGGATTTCTAAAGTTGATAAACAATGAAGTATCTGGAAAAAAACAATGAAATAATGGAAAAATGTTTTGGCCTCCAATCGATAATGATGAATTGTAATAATTATTTTAAGGGGATCCAGTTATTTATAATTAATGAATTAATTGATTGTTTCAAAGCAATAGTATTTATTTTATTTATTGTTATAAAATGTAAAAAATACACAAAAAGAAAGTTACATATACATTTCCAAGAGAAGGTTGTGTGAGTTTAAAAGCAAAAACATTGCTGTATTTTTCTTTTTTGCTTAATACTTTCAGACAATAAATAATTTGTTGGACATACCTAATTCATTTAATGCATAAATACAGATAAATAAACAAATAAAAGCTTTATGTCATACAAAAAAAACTATCTTCGGAAATTTACTTAGGCATAGCAAAAAATGTAATTTAGGACTACTTGTAATATTAAAATAATATTTGATTTTAGGTACCAGATTGTACTATCATTGTGATTTTATCCTCTGTGAAAGCTTTTAAAGGAAAGTGAAAGATAACAAATACTAGTGTTATCATCCTCTTTTATTCATCAGGGATAACGGAAACATCACCAAATATCTGCACTCCTGTTCACTGGGCAACAATCACTGGGCACAAAGTTCAATACTAAATTTTCAACATCATAACAATCATGATGACCATCATGACATTGTTAATTTTAGCAACAGGTATATTTACTTAAGTTAAGGTACATAAAGCACAATAAGAGCACATATTATTATGTTTCAGCTTCTTATACAGTACTAGAACATTATACTAATTATTTTTAAAAATTCAGCTTAACATAATTTTATAAACTTAGTGTTTCATATTTAATTAAATTTACATACTATTTCAGATCTGTACATGATTGATGCTCAATTATCAACCACAAACCCCACAACTACGATTTTGCTGGGCGATACATATAGGACCAATGTAACAGTAGAGTAAGTTGAATTAATAATGCAATAAGTATGCACAAAAGTCATGTGGAATAAGATCAATATCAAAGAAATGCTTACGTCAACAGAATTATTTTTTTAAAGACTTTTTAATTACATATGCTGAATATGAAAAGCATTCAATATGTTTATAATTGTTTCTTACTGAACACATTTTAAAGTTAATGAAGACGTCAATACATTTGTTTGTCTTTTTTTTTTTCATTTTGGAATGAACTGATAGTTGCAACAAAAACTACCAAAACATCATTTTTTTTTTGCTTGTTCCACTTCAAAATCTCTATTTATTTTATTTACCAATAACAATTAAAGCAAAATTTAGTTTCCGTATTAATAACAAAACTAGTTTCCATATCAGTTGATAAACTATTTAGCCTGTTTCGCTTTATCTTACAATAAACAAAAAATAATCCTCTTGTCTTGGTGATATGCAAGAAACATGTTGATACTGTAAACATACTTAGATTTTATCACAAAAATTACAATTATAATCTTGACAACTATAAAATTTGTAACTTTGTACAAAATCTTATTTCAATATCATAATCCTGTTCAGATACAACTATTTAAAATTATTAAATATTAATTCGATATTAGTCGGACATAAAACACAAAAAAAAAAAAAAAATAAACAATATTGAAAAAAATTACCTCTGACTGTGATACTTGAATATTTAAAAAACAATTAACTTTATTACAATAGCTAAAATTTAAATATGGTGTTGAAATGACTTTGCTGTAACAAGATTGTCCAATCTATAATGAAATACAATGAAATTTAAACTATCTGTCAAAAAGTTAAATTGTAGAGTCATATTTCATAGGCCTGGGTCTGGCTCTTACCATAACGGCCATTCATAAAACAGGGAAGTGCTGCCAAAAGCTAATTAGTCATTCTAACCTGAAACTGTAAAACTGATTACACCAAATTATTAAAAATATTAAAGCAATACTTGTATCTGAAGAAATATTTTATTTTCCAGGATGATTGTAATTAATTAATATTAATGTCCATTTGATTGCTAAAGAGAAAAGGAAAATACTTCTTATTTTTATGTCATTTTTACGTTACAATCATAAAAATTAATAAATTCTTGAAGACATAATTTTTTAATTATTTCAGGTTAATTTGTAAACTTAAACAAATTTAAAAATAAATATTTTTGTGAGTTTTTATTAAAGGCACTTCCTAAGATTGTATATAAAATCTTTCTATTCCTACACTTTTCCTAATTCTGTTGACAAATTTCATAATACCATATTCCCATATTGTAGCTGTTGTAGTCACATAAGTTCAGTGAATTCAATATAAATAAATTTTAATTTGTAACATTCTTTTTTCTTCAGATCAAGTTATGGCTTCGACAACTGTTCACAGATCACATTCTTTTCTGAACTAGGATTCATTACAGGTGTTCAGAAATCTGGAACTTTTAAACAAAAGAACCAGTTAAATTGTGAAATTGAAATCAAGGGAAAAGCACTTGGAAGGACTTCAATATGGGGAAATATAACATATCATGAAAACTGTTCAAGGTATCTTATTATGAAAAGAAACTTATAAATTAACCTTAGGTAATGGAGATATTTTATTTTATTTTTAGGTTATATAAGATGTTTCAGTTTAAATATTTCTATGATAAAATTCATATTATTGTGCAAGAAAATCCAAATAATTAATAATAACTTAAAATCACACAATGGTTTTATTTCTATTTTTGCTCTTTTTTAACACACTTAATATAAATACAAAACCTTATAGCTTTGAAAAAAAATATTTATTACAAATCTCCTGTAAAACCATTTTAATCAAATACCCCGCAGGGAGTGCAGACTAGCTGCACCTATTGAGAGGATTTAGACATCCCTCGCGGTAACCGAGTCTAACACACACTTATACTTGCAACTTTAACACTTTATTCTCACACTTTCATTTAGGGAGGCGATAATAGCCTCAATGTACTTTTTGCCTTAAAAATAAAAATTAGTCGAATAATGTTAAATAAAAACAGTAGAATGTAAAAATAATTGAAAACTATTACAGCATGCAGCTGTTTTGATGACATGATGACTTTTTTAAAATATTTTTTTGGAAATCTGATTTCATAATCATAATTAAAATCTGTATATATTAGCATTACAAATTTTCAAATTACATTGAAAATTCAAAAATTAAACCTGTTGTCAAATTGATTTGTTATTAAAAAAACATTTTTTTAAATTCAAATTACCAAACTTTGTAGACTTTAACCAGCTGATTATGATCAGATTTTCAAAAAAGCATAAGATAGAAAAGTTATGATTTTTTTAACAATTTAAAATGGCCTACATGTTTGACATTTATACTTATTTACATTTCTATTTTGAAACTGTTTAATGGATTTTTTTTTGTAATAACCTTGTTATAGCCATTACCAAAATCGATTTTTTTGGCCAAGTTTGAATCAAATCAAATTAAAATTGTGAACTTGAGCATGATAACACACACAGAATTGTTTTATGCAGAGCTTTCAGATTTTTCGCATGAGAGTTTGAGATGTTCAAGTTCTTTTTTTTACTGATTTAACATTTTTGAGAACTTTTTAATCTAATCATCTTTTTTTCCACTAAAAATATTTTATTTTGTACAGTGGGCAGCTCTGTCTTTCCTAGCTTCAAATATTTTATACTTAATGACATATTTTGGAATATTTCCATTTTCAAAACTTTTAACTGTTAAAGGTTTTGAAAATGAAAGTATTCCGAAACTCATTAATAATTATTAACACATTAATAATTATGTGTTTGAAGCTAGGAAAGGCAGAGATATGTACTCTACAAAAAAAAATTGAGAATGTTACAAATAATTATAATAACAACTTTGTTTTAGCACTTTAAAACCACTTATCTACATCACTGTTGAACAATCATATTTACTAAGCTGGATCAGTACAATTTGTGGCTGGACATATTTCACAGCTTGGACATTGTCATTCTATCCGCAGATTTACGTCAACTGGAAAAGAAAGAGGCAAGTTAGTTTGATGTGAATTATCAAGTAAAAAAAAACATTTTGTTTTACTAAGTAAAATCATGGTTGTTTCTGATTACAGTGTTATTGGTTTTAACTTTGACTTTGTTACTCTCAATCAACTAGGATATTTGTGCTACTCCTTGTTTAATGTTGGCCTTTACTATGTACCAGCAATAGAGGTGAGCAAAAACTATAAGACTAGACTTTTTATAATATTTTTTTCAATTTTTCACAGTCGCGAAATTTAAAGAATTGTTATTAGGTAAACAAATTCATATAAAAATTGGAAAGTTTAGGCCCTTATTGTTACAGTGTCATTGATTGACATTTGTTTGACATTGGCTGAGTCTGCTATTAATAGCTTGATTAACAAGCAACACCATGCAAGGTGTGATAACCATGGATACTCCCATAGCAATCACCTCTTAAGAAATGGAGAACTTAGAGTAGCAGCAGACATCTTGGCCAGAGCACAACTCAAGAATATCATTGGGCTCATTACTGGGCACTGTGGTCTGAGAGTGCATGTAAACAGGTTAGGTATGTATCATGAAGAAACTGTATGTAGGTTATGCAGGGAAAAGGAGGAAACTGCAGGACACATAATTCATGATTGTAAGGTTCTTGCTAGTTGAAAGCTAAGAGTTTTTGGTTTCCAGGACCCTGAGACCCTTCAGCAGGATGAGCAAGTCAGTGGTTGTTGGCATTATTAAGGGTTGCTTTACTAGTACTTAAGAGGTTTAGCTGCACAATAGGTCCATAGAATTCAAGTGCCTAAGGATTGTATAATCCTATCTCCTTGTTTCTAATTTTAATCATAACCATTGAATGACAGTATGTTGTATGATTATTTCTAGACTTTGCAAAATTATTGTAAACCTTAGGGGCTCTGCAACCTTTGATTGCCAAATCCCAGTTTTTAACACTTTCACAGCCTTATTAACTTATAATGTTGTCTAAGCTAATACAATGAGTCTTATGATAAAAAGAAGAAAATGCTTTAATTCACAAAATCTGAAGCATATTCTTCAAATGATTTGAATAAAAATATCAATCAAAACCTTTTACTTTAGAGTAAAAGCAAATCCTTCTTTTGTTAATCCATTTGGTCTGTCAGCAGTAAATGGTTATGAATAAAACCGATCATTTACTCTAAATGAGAATCAAATCCTTTAAAAATGACAAATTGAATCAGTAGGAGATTAAGCTGATTTTATGGTTATCTCAGTAAATGGTTATATCAGTAAATGGTTATGATGTTTTATTCCTTGTTGCTATGGCATAGTTAGTTCACGTTAACATTATTCATGTTACAATGTTAAACATTATAAATCACACTCTTCTCCATTTACTGGTGATTAAAGCTTATATAGATTTGGAAAAAATTAAACTATAAAAAGAATGTGTTTAAATAAAATCCATGAAATATTATGATTTGCAGTTATTAACATTTGAGTATGTCATATAGATTTAAGGCGGTCCTAACTAGTTAATTATTTTTAATACCAATTTCCTTTAAATAACAGTAAAATAATTTCAAAAATGTTAGTGATTGGAAAATAATATTTAAACCTAGGCCTACGCCTAAACTAACTTGATAAATGAAGAAAACGACTGATACTAGAATAGAGTCACTTATAAAAGCAAAAGTGTTTTTTGGTAGTAATGTAATTAACAGCACTGACAAATTCATCCACATCTGTCACAATCTTATGATCAAATAAAACCTACAAATAAAAACCTACCAAATATAAAAAAGCCTACCAAGAATTTTATTAATTGTACGAGGTTTGTCCAATAAATACGCAAACTGGTCGAATATGGTGGCCATTATGGAGAGTTAAGCCACGCCCACTGGCCTCACGTGTTGTCTGGGACCCAATGAGCCGTCAGTGCTTGGCAGAACGTTACGCTGTGCGGATCTTGCGAGTAGAGTTATTTTTAGTTTTGCATTATTTTTTTGTTCGTCGATATAGAAATTGACCAATTCACTGAACAACGAATTAACATCAAGTTTTTGGTAAAGCTTGGTAAAAATTACCAAGAAATTGCTGAAATGTTGAGAGTTGTTTATAGTGATAATGCTATGAAGAAAACAACCATTTTCAAGTGGATTAAGCGCTTTAAAGAAGGTCGAGAAGACGCCACGGATGATGCAAGAATTGGACGACCTTCAACCTCTTGTGTGCATGAAAACATTGATCGTGTGCGGCGTCTTGTCCTTACTGATCGCCGAAAAACTGTCCGAATGATAGCTGAAGAACTAAATTTAGGAAAATCAACAGTGCACACAATCTTAACCGAGCATTTGGACTTAAGAAAGGTTTGTGCGAAAATCGTGCCAAAACTGCTGACTCCGCATCAAAAGTTGAGAAGAGTCGAATGTGTTACTGACTGGAAAAATTCCATGGAAAATGATGTTGGATTCTTAAATAGGGTTATCACTGGTGATGAATCGTGGTTTTTCGAGTATGACCCCGAATCAAAATCGCAAAGCATGGAGTGGAAAGCAACAGGTGAAGCTCGAACAAAAAAATCAAGGAAAAGCCGATCAAAAATCAAAGTCATGCTCCTGGTTTTCTTTGATATCAAAGGTGTTGTTCATCATGAATTCCTTCCTGAGGAAAAAACAGTAAATTCTGAGTTCTACCTTAACGTTCTCAAGCGTTTGAGAGATCGAGTGCGTCGTGTGCGACCACATTTGACTCAAAACGATGGATGGATTCTTCATCAAGACAATGCACCCGCACATTCGGCTTTGATTGTTCGCCAGTTTCTGGCTAAAAATTCAATCACTATCCTTGATCATCCCCCTTATTCACTGGACCTCGCCCCCTGCGACTTTTTTCTATTCCCTAAATGCAAAAATGTGATGAGGGGACAGCATTGGGAAGATGTGGACACAATAAAACAAGAAACGATGAGGAGACTGAAAAGCCTGACTTCCGAGGACTTCCAAGGGTGCTTTGAAGAGTGGAAAAGAAGATGGGATAAGTGCATAGCAGTGAATGGAGAGTATTTTGAAGGGGACAAAATCAATGTAGATGAAATTTTGTAAAATAAAGTTTTTATGACCTTAGTTCGTGTATTTATTGGACAAACCTCGTAGGATTAGAAGTACCACTCATTGTAGAAAATATTTTTTCCAAATCCAATAGTTTTATTTTTTTCATTTTCAGTCTTTATTGCATCAATATTTTTCTTCATTCTTTTTTTCATATTATTCACTTTTTTTATTAAATTTTTTGAATCAATTTTTTTACTAAAAATTACTTTTTTATTTATTTATTACTTTACTAACTGTCTTATCTTCAATATTTTTCATTTTTGGCAACTGAGATTTTTCTATAATTTGTGAGAAGCATTTCAATTCTTCTGCAATAAAGTGCATTTCACTATTAGCCTTTAGAGATTCATTTTCTTCATCACTTGAATTAGACATAACTTTTCAACTGTAAATACTAGTATGAAGTACACAAATTATCATGAAACTAACAGGTAAACAGTAAGGGTTATTTAGGAAAACTAACGAAACAACAATAGAGATATACTATGCAATATGAAAATAGATAATAATTTATTTAAATTGCAGTTGATTTAAGCTTTTTTGGTTGATCCTTTTACTTCTAAACTGAAGGAAGCAAAAGGTAATCATTATTCATATGGAATGAAGGAAATGCTTTTGCTTCTACATTTTATTTGAAACAAAACATTTTACTTCTACCTTTTCCTTGAAATATTTCCTTTGGTTTTATTCATAAGGTTCAATGTAATTACCAAACTTTATTAATTAAAATACAATTAATTACAATAAACTCCTTAGTTGTTTGTATTCAAAGAAAACATACGTAATTCAATATTAACAATTAAAATTACAATTTTTAAGTACAAATAATTAAAATACATTTATTAGTGGTTTACTTTTTATTATTTATATTCATCATAAACAATTAAAATAAACATAACCTCAATTGAAATAGTATTGTTGAAGGAATAGCTGTGACGGAAAATCAGATGTTTAGGTGAACTTTTCTTTCCTCCCACATCTCCATATAGTATATTAGATCTTGTATTTTTATATTTATATATTGCATGAAGTAATTAGAATTATTTGTTTGGTTTAGGCAGAGTATTTTCAGTTACACCCTGGAGCAACCAACCCTGTGCAACTTAATGATGTGGTATTTTCTGTACATGGTTTCATCGGTACGGCATATATGATTCTACAGGTTTTTATGTATGAGGTAAATACATATTAATGTATGTAAATAATATAATTATTTTTACATATGCCTTGGTAATTAGTTGAATTGGTATCATGCATATTCATATTTCCATTTTATAAGTTTATTCATTTTCTAACCCTTTGACTCCATGTCTGTTACGCAATTTCCTCATGTAGCAATTAACTTGATTTGTCTGTTGGTAAAACATAAATGAAGTAAACAAATATGTTTGTTTGATTCTGTAAAAACATTCATTATTATATAATATGACATAAACAACATTTATATAATTCATACAACAACAAACAGTTGTGTAATACTGTAAAAAAAAAGTATAATATTTTAGGAATGAAAACAAACCTGAAAAGTTGAAAAGTAGGAATGTTTTGGGTTTGCATATTCTTAAATAGCGTAAAAATATTATACAAATGTCTTCATATTCAACTGATTCTACTAAAAATCCATTTCGCAAGTAACTGACAAAATAAAATGGAAAATCAGTTCATCCGATTTTGGTTAAATTTTTATTATTATATATTTGATACATAACTCAAATGTATAGTTAATGTATAGTTCATATGTAAACCAAACTGAAAAACCAAAAATAAATCCAAACCGCAATTTTATCAGGGATTTATCAGGTCTTTAACTCTCAAATTGTTTTATTTATAATTTCAGTACTCATAAGTAACTTTTTTAGCAAACGTTTATTAAAATGCTTAATTTAAAATTAAAAAACTGTTTTGTGCTGAAAACTTTTTAAAAAATTTCCAGTCTCCTTTCGCTCCCTTTTCCCTTTCACTCCCCATGAGTAGACATTAAACAAAAAGCTTGGGTAAATCATATTGATCACAGTTACATGAAATCAAAATTTTTAAGACTGACTAAATTTAAAATAGGATTTAAATACAAATTTGTTAATCATTTACTCTATATTTATGTTTATAATTCTGCTTTATTATTTAAAAACATTTTTTGCAGCGAGGTGGTCAAACTATGTCCAAAATAGGTATTGTTTTGTTGGCAATGCTGTTATTAACATTAGGAGTGTTCGTTACTGGAGGTATCCTAAACATTGTCTCATGGTTGGAATGTTTAAAGTACTGCTCGTACATTAAGCTCGTAGTTACTGTAACCAAGTATATTCCTCAGGTAAACAATTGTTATTGAAAACCAAATTCTGGTAAAATATTTGTTTTGTTTCATTAATTAGTTTTAATATAAATACTTGTTAGTTGTGTAACTTTGAACAATTGGAACCAACACAATAACATTGTGTTAATCTTCTCTGTTGGTTTTCTGTTCAGACTAAAATCAATTAATTAAACAAAATTACAGTTGAAATCAATAAACTTATTTTATAATAAATTGTATGGATAAATGTTTTGTTACATAAACTTTTACACAATACTAAACCATGTGGGATACTAAATTCAGATTCAGAAGTAAAAGCACAAAACAAACTATCAGTAACAGAATAAGTGGTAAGGGAAGGAAGCTTCCATTTGTTGAATTGAGAACATTGTTAGAACCTAGCCTCCTTCTCTCATGACTCATTTAAAAATTTCTCTTCTAAAACTAAATTTTAAAATAACAAATTTGATGAAAATTGCCAAAATAAAACTACTGTATCAATAATTTGTTGTCAGTACAGTAAGTATATGTTTATAATACAAATTTTATTAAAACAATTACTTTTTTCTTGACACCTTATTTGAATTTTGATGCTTTATTAAACTTTTTTAAATTGTATTTTTTAAATGTGTAAAAGCCAAATGCTTGAGCTCATAGATTATATGTTTCAATTTAAAAACTTACTAAAATTCTTTTTATATTCTTCTTCTTTCTTGCTAGGATTATTGTCACTGCGTTATTATACTGTGTTCAGTATAATGATCTGCCTTCCCTAGCTTCATCAATTATACTTTCGTTGCCACGTTTCGGAGAACCTTCATAATCACAAACTATATCTATACTCAATAGATAGAGTATAGATATAGTTTTTGAAGATGGGGGTTCTCCGAAACACTTCAATGAAAGTAGAATTGATGAAGCTAGGGAAGGCAGATCATTATACTGAACATAGTTAAAAACTTACTACTTTTTAATTACAATTCAGTTTGAAGCAATATCTTTGGACAGGTTACTCACTTAAACAATAACCTGTCAACATAAACAAAACAAGTTACATATAAAAAAACAATAAATTTTAGAAAACATCTGTCATTTTGTGATTTCAGGTAGTTATGAATTACACACTGAAAAGTACAATGGGATGGAGTATTGGAGCTGTTTGTTGTGATTCTATAGGCAGTGTTTTCAGTATGTTACAAATGATTGTCATCTCATTTAACCGAAGTGAGTGCTTTATTATTACTGATTGCTAACTCTTATCGTCAGTATTGATTCTGAGTAATCTTTTTCTAAATTATATTAACAATTCTATTTTCATTGTGTAATTAATTGTTCTCTAAAGTATTAATTTATACACTGTATTACACTTTCAGATACTAGGAAACTTAAGAAAAAATTATTTATAATTTACGATTCTGTTTTTGTTCTACATTTTAAATTTACTAAAACAATATAACAAAATCCATATTTAATTTTTAGAAATACAATTTTCACTTTTAAAAATTAACTGGCACTCTCTGCAAAACGTATTTTGAGCAGATATTTTTTCCTTTCAGTTAAAAACTAAGATGAGGCCTCCTGGCAAAACTCTAGCAATGAGCATTGTACTGAATAATATAGACCCTTAAATTACGAAAAATACTTACTGTAATTTTCAGTGATTAAGAAAAAGTATTATATGAATTATATCTATATATATTTTATCACATGTACAGATGACTGGATATCTATAATAGGTGACCCAACCAAATTTGGACTTGGTCTATTCTCTGTCTGTTTTGATATAATATTTCTAGTACAACATTTCATCCTATATAGGTAAGTAAAATATACTACATTTTAAAATTTTGCTATTTAATTCTTAGAAGTTTGAATTAATTAAAAAATAAAGTAAAATACTAGACAATAACACAAAGTTATTTTGAAAATTATGCTTATAAGATTATAATTTTAATTTAAAATTTAAAAAAGTATTTTATGAAAGAAATTTATATGTACAATTAAAGAATGTTTACAATATAAATTCACTGCTAAGACTTTTAAACAATATACATCCAGTTTTACATATTTTTTTCTTTTTTCTTTGATAATACCATTGGGTTTTAAATCATGGTACTTCAAGTCCCCAGTATTTTATAATCTAACAAAGTGAAGATTTTAACCCATCAAAATATCATACAAGTTTACTAATACAAGTATCAACTTAAATAAAGCCAGAACCAGAAACCATGTAAGGGTATCAGATGCACAATAGCAACAAATGGGCTAGGGAAAAGCACATCAAATGATGAAGCCAATTCCTGGCCAGCGATTAGGATGTCTTCTTTCGGGACTAGATCCAGCACCAACAAGGACTTGTTCAGTCCAACAGGGGTCCCTGAGACAAATCATCATTATGATTACCAAACATGTCCACATCCGAAGACACCTCAGTAAGTGGTATTACCACAAATCTCATATAATTTTCGTTTGTGCAAACAGAACCCTGACATCAAGGTACACATAATCTTCAAGTGCAAGGCTCTGAGTCCAAAAGAAGGAGACTCTTTAGACCACGATTTTCATAAGCACACCCTATGCAAGATTCTGGAGCATGTTAGAGGCACTGGATTTGGGCTGAAGTGAAATATAAGAGCAATACAATAAACTATAAGCTATAGCTGATGTGTCGGATACCACTGGAGTATAACATCTCCATAGGAAAAAAGCTTAAATAATGTTTATTTGTCAATTTAATTATAAAATATAAAACAAAAAATTGTTTTTATTGTTACAACAAAATAAGTAACTGAATTCATTAAAAATAAATTTAAAAATAGTAAAGTTTAACAAATACAACTAATTATTACAAACTTTGAACAAATGTCACAAAAATCATAACATTACTACATGTTTAATGTTATTTTCTTGGTTTTTTTTTTAGACACACAGAATCACCTGAAGAAAAGGCTAAACCAACACCACCTGATATTAAACAGCAGAGTATTATATGATTAATAACATTAGATAGAATGGTTTGAGCTGTTTGTGTAAAACTGTAAAATTTCATTTTGCTCCTCAGATTTAAGGAGGTTCATTAAACTTCATGAGGAATTTGATTCATTTTGTAAACGGAAAATATTGTTGAATATTAATTTGAAAAACAGCTCTGAATATTAGTTCCTGTAAAGTAAATGAAAGTAACAAACATACCAATCAAATTATCCAACAAAGCATCAATTGTAAAAGTTGAGATAAATGAGTTTTTGATTCTGAATGTGTTTCTTCTCTGGAATGTTTAAAGAATGAAGTTGTCAAGTTTTATACGATCAATAATATGTAGATGGAATGATTTAAGAAGAGTCATTAAACTTCATGAGGAATTTGTTTTGAATTGTAGATAGAAAATATTGTTGAATATTAATTTAAGAAATAGCTCCGAGTATTAATGTCTGTAAAAAGTAAATGAAAATAATAAACATACTGTTTCAAATTATCCAAAAAAGCATCAATTGTAAAAGTTGAGATGAGTCCTTGATTCCAAATGTTTGTCTTCTCTGGAATATTTAAAGAGTGAACTTTTCAACTCAAACTTATTAGCTTCAAAATAATTTAATGAAACTTAAAGTTATTTGTTGAAGTACAGAAGAATACAAAAATAACTTTTGTAATGTCAAACATTGCCAGTCTGATAATATATTTTATTTTTATTGTTAATAATTGAAAATATGTTATAAATACTAAATATTACTACAACTAATTATACTTTCATGTAAATGTAGTTTAGAAAATATCAAATTTAGTCAAGGTAAAAGTTTATTTAATCTATGTTTGTAAAAATAAACATGATTCCACTTTTAACTTAAATATTTTTTTAATTTTACAAAAAAAAGTAAAGCACGGATTGTTTTTTGAAGTATTTTTAAATGTAAAGGCTTAAAAAAATATCATTGATTTAATTTTTTGCTATGTTAGAAAAACTGATTTTTTATGTAGGCCTACTGTAGTGTAAAAAAAAGTAAGCTATTAATAATTATAATTTGTGAAGGTTAAATTATAATTGCAGGTTTGATTGCAAGTTTATTATTCTCTTTGTTATTAATAACACAGAAAACAAATATAAATATTTAATTTAAGTAGATTAATTTTTTGTGAAAATATAACAGTATAAGATATCTTACCTTGAAGCTATTTTGGTAATTCTTATCACTTGTCGTAACCTCTACAAAGCGAATTTGTAAAAAATTATTTTGTTTTTTTATGACAATATATAATTAATGTTTGAAGACTGTTATACTGTACGTTATTTTTTATGAAGTATAAAGATGATGTACTTTTAAAAAAATTTTAGGTTGTAATTGTAGGCCTATACAAAACTTTAATGAGTCTATTTACTAGTATTATGCTCATAAATATTGTGGCAGATAAAACTTTTTTTTTGTTTTCTTCTTGCATTCTTCTTGTCTTGAGAACATTCTCTCAGCGGAAATATCTGTTACTAATAATTTAACATTTCATTAAAAACAAGGTTTTTTTGCAACTTACAACTGAGTGTTTCACTTACTCGGTATACAAAGTAAAAAATAAAGTTTGATGATTTGAAAAAAATCGATCTAGATATTTTGGTTTAAAAAAGAGGGTTTTCTCTAAATGTATCTTGGTGTGTATACATATGCCTATCACTACAAATTAAACTAATCAAAAGATTTTTATTTCAAAATTAAAATGGTAGTATGGTTTTCCTGGAAGAGTTTTTAACACAAAAAGAAAGTGATTTTACACAAATCTTTGTGTGTGTGTGTGTGTGTGTGTGTGTGTGTGTGTGTGTGTGTACCCCTTACCGGAAACTAATCATACTGGCAGATTTTTAAGAAATATGTGGTTTAGGTCTACGTCATTACTGTACCAACATGATTAGTTCAATGGAGTCAAAGCTGCCAACTTGATGAACTAATATTAAACTTTACAAGAAAGGTATATTACATACAACTACACATTCAGGTGTTGATGCGCACTTGTAGCTCAGGCAGTACAAAAAACAGACAAATTTCTAGAACCGGAATCTGAACTCAGGTTACTAACGTTGGCTCTTCCTGAGTGCTATGGTCCTCTGTCTTCATTAGTCTTTCTGCTACAAAATAAAAAAAAATGTAAAACAACCAAAAAAATTCTGTAATTGTAATGTGAAGGCTGAAATATGGTCAATGAATTATGAAAAAAAGATAATGGGGAAAGATAATGGACCAATGTATTAGTGAGGTAATAAATTGGTAAATTAGATCTTTAAAGATCTAAAGAATGCGGAAGTGGAGATAGATAGCCTGTAGGATGGTGTGAATGTTGTAAGGGCTTGTGAACATAAATTGGCTTGTACACACAGAGAGGATGCTGCTTTAGAAGAGAATTTGTGGGGTGACAATGAGAGGGATTGTGGAAGACATGAATGCAAAACAGTGGTATTGATAACTGTTATCTAGTTTTGTGACAAACTACTGGGAAAATAACAGACTGTAATGGAATAGTTGAGGAAGCTAAGGGAACAGCTGTTATTGAAGATATATAGCAATTCTTTTTTAAATTATTTACAATTTTTAGTTACAAACTCTTATTGGTTTAAACAAAAATTATTTTCTCAAAATCAGTTCTTTAGTTTTATCAAAATTTATCTCAAAACTAGCCCGTAAGAAGCTAAAACTAATAGAGTTCTGTTCAAAATGGGTTCTATCTCCACTAAAAAAATTTTATTTAGCATCAATTGATAAAAACCTAAAAATCAACTTATCAACTCAAAATTTAGTCATAAACATATTAATGAGTGAAACAGGTGTATCAAATTAAAAAAATAAAAACTTAGGCAGTGCGGCGCTGGCTGACAGAAGTGACTACTTCTTTTGGCATGCCTGCCTGTATACGTTTTCACTTTTATGATTTAATTATTTTTATAAAAATTTAGATGCAGGAAAGGGCTATTGTTGCTCTTTAGTAGGTAGTAAGTTTTTTTTTGTTGAATCTATATAATTTCGTATTAAATTTCACAAGTAGGTACACAACTTAAAATTAACTGAAACTGTCACAGGCTATGAATTGAGTATCTTAGGCTATATAACGGACTTTTATAATTCATCAGTTTATAACCCTAATTTTGACAGTTATACTGTCTGAGTGGGTATAATAATAAATACAATACTTGTGATTTTAGCATTTCAAAAATTGGTATAGGTCATTTTGAAATGAAGCTTTTCTGGTATATCTGTTCGGTCATATACACTAAATAATTTAACAACACAAATTTAGAACACATTTTAAAAATTAACAAGAACAATAAACACAATGTCCATTGAAATGATATTGAAGTTATTGTGCGAAATCAGCTATTTAGAAGTAGTCACTGCCAGTCTAGATATATACAAGACCAATATATGCTGTGAGGTATGCATTATTGATTCAAGCTTGACTTGAAAGCAAACATTTATACTTATACAATTCTTATACCCATGAATCTTAACCACAATCTTACAAGTTTTCACTTCAAAAATACTAGTTTATTAATCACTAAGCCAAAAAAAATCTTAGATAACAGTAAAAAACATAAATAGTTTCATCTTTTTTTATGGTTACACTAATTTTCAACTTTTTTTTATTACTAATTGGTCTCAAGCGATGAATTTTATATAACATCATAATTTTTAACTACATTTTGGTACTTTTTACAATAGTTTCTAATTTAAAACACTATGGCAAAACCGCAAAAAAACCTATTCTAGTCACAACAGTATCACATAAATTTTAATTGTACCAGTAAATATTGGTTGCCTTAACATGAAATTCAGTAAAATCATTCCAGACTTGTGCCCTGTAGAAGTTTACAGATAAACTAACCTAGTTCTAAATTCATTTGTTAAAACATACCAAACTAAAAAATTAATACATGGACAAAACAATGCACACAGAAGTTTAACAACTTAAAACTTCAGTATGCATACCCTAAGTGGAAAATAATAATGTTCACTAGAGTGAGCCTATGGATGTGTTAGAGCATTCTGTGACGGCAAACTGAATTTTTTTCCAAATGTGGTGCAAAACATACGCCCATATCCCGCAATAAGAAGTAGTCACTTCAAAAATAATAACTGTACGTTTTTCTAATGTGAAATATTTTAAGTACAATTTAATGGACTTCACTAACAGAAGTCTTAAATGCAACAACCTTAATGGCATTTTTTATCTTTGCAGCTATAAATATCACCTTGTGCACCTGCCTCTTGGAAACAAATTTCTGAGAATATTTCTTTTCATCTTATACATTTTTTTAAATCTGATTTCACCATCACAACTGACATTACAGTCTGAATAAATTAACATTTTAAACTGACAAATTAATTTATGCAGATTACGATGGTAAACACGGATTTTTAAAAATGTAAGCCTACAAAATTTTGAAAAATGTTTAAGATAAAAACGAATTTTTCCGGGCAACGAACTTTTCCAAGCTATATACACTACAATTACATAGAAAATACAGTCTAATCATCCCACTTAAAATAATGATTTTAGAAATCAAAATCGTCGGACTCGAGTCTGGGTCTTACCATAATGACCACCACAATTTCCCAACGGAAATTTGCTAATAATTTCGGATAATAAGTTATATAAATTTTTTTCGTACATGTTCGGTAGGGAAACAATAAAGCATTGAACTTGTGTAGAGAAGTTACGGCGTTGACAGCGGTCATATTGACTACGCGCATGCGCAGATTCTATTCAATAAACACGTGAATCGGTGAAGCTTTTATCAAATTACTGAATGAGCCTTGACCGCCGACAACAAGAAAGTTACTATAACAAATACAGAGGCCTACAACCTTTGAACGATTTCAGAGCTCTCTTATAATGATAATCATTCCTTTATTTTTCCCCTTACAAAGAAGACCATGTGATAATTGTTAGGCCTACGAGATATCAAATTGCAGTCATTTATCTATTAGATGTCCCAAATTATATATAGATCTAATATCCCGTGGGTGATAAGAAGTAACTTACATAAAGATCTGTATTTTCGTTTGTCGGTAACATTACGCGTTACACGTCAGTAACGTCTAAACAGTAAGTTGAATAGTTATGAAATCTAACCAACCAGGAAAATTATATCCTTCGCGAGCTCTTTATTTTGTTTTCAAAATAGAATATTTTCTTGTTTAAATATATCGCATTTATTTCAATGTAATCGTAAATTAAGGGGAAATAAAACAATTTTAGGAGCTCATTTTGTCATACTGCTATAAATGTCTTCCTTACTAGAGTTGATTCTTAGCCATTTGTTTTTGGATAGACTAGTTCACAGTAGGACGTGTGCTTATTATTAATTTTGTTCGGCTATATTTTTGGACCGTAGCACAAGTAGGCCTAAGCCAAAGTATGGCACACAGGACTCTTGTACAAAATAAATAATAGTTGCACGCAGCTGTCTCGCTGACGAAATGGAGGCGAATTCGCAAAAACTAACAATATCACTAATATTTTATAATGTTAACCTTTTTTAAATCTGATTTCACCAACATAATCAGCATTGAAATCTGCATAAAATGGCTATTTAAAATTTAATAGAAAACACAGAAAACCTGACCATAAAATTCAAAATTCATTTTCGCTTTTTCAATGGAATTTAGAATGCTAATTTATGCACATTTTAACTTTGATTACTGTGGTGAAATAATTTTTTCAAAAAAATGTAAGATAAGAAGTTGTGATTTTTTTAAAGATTTGGAATGGCAATTTTTAAGGTTTTGCCCTCAGAAACAAACAAAAAGTAACGTCAAATAAAAGCTTGTTTGTAATAATTAATTAATTGTTTAATAGTTGCTAATAATAATTAATGATTAATTAATTATTAATTAATTGCTGGTACTTTTGCAAATGATTGAACAAGACATTGTTAAAAGCTCATCTTTTAGTGTCGCGCTATATAAATGCATGGCGTGAGGTGTAGTTCGCAAAATTTCCGCTAGTCTCGCTGAATCATTGCCAACTTAAAATGATTAAAATATCGTTCAAGTTCAAGGGAACAAAAGAGGGAAAATATTTTAATCGCTTATTAATTTGTTGTGGTATTCAAAATTTCGTAATTTATTTGATCTCTTTTGAACTGGTACTACGTAGCTTCTGGTTCAATTATTTAAAAGATTAGACTACATTATTCTTAATTACATTTTTCGAAAATATTTTTTATCTATTAAATAAAATAACATAGTTGTTCATTTTTAGAGATCGGATTATCATAATTAATACACGCTTTTTTTTAATAACAAAAACATTTTGAAAGAAACTGTAACTTCGACAAATTATAAATTTAAATTTTGTTTAGTCATAATAAAATTTGTAAATTTATAAATTTGTTGAAGCGAAATATTTAAAAGTGAAAATATCATAATACTATTTAAATCAATAGACAATTATTTCGTATCTTTTAAAACCATTAAAACCATTTGCAAATTTTTTTCATATAAAGATTTTTTCTTAATTTTGCATTATTGTTTTTAAGGATTTGTGGACGTATTTTAAGATGATAATTTTATTTTCCCCGCCTTTCTTTATTTTATTTTTTTTCTTTAGTCAATAATAATTCTACCGTTCTCATTAATGATTAAGCTATACTAACAATCGTGGAGTTTTCTCTGGGCGATTCATCCTTTATAAATTCTTTCTTTTAGTAATCCTTCTGGCCGAATCGCCAATCGAATTCGCATAATATAAATGGCAACACAATTTTTTAACGTGATTTTATTTTTAGGTTATACCATTTCCGTACATTTTTTAAGCAGATGTTCAGTATAAATTTGAAGAGTACCAGTTCAATAGAAGATAACAGACTGATTAACGCATCTTTGTACTTACTGTACGTACTTCATTTACAAAGGCTCTACTTACTGCCAAGTTTGACAGTTTAAAACCTCTCAGCTGGCCTAAAAATACCCAAGGACATGGTCTGCACGCGGCGTAAAATAAAACAGCAAACCAGCTGATTCAACAAAACTAGGCCTAATTGTGCTTTTCCTTTCTAGATATAAACCAGCATTATCGACAATCGGTAATTAAATCTTAACTTTTTGGTATATTTTTATTTAAGTTTATCACAAAATTCAATTAAAATGAATGCAATTCACTCATCAACGACTGTCGATTCTGTAATAATTTAAAATCGAAATATTCCCGTTCAGAAATAATTAAGTATCGATATTTTAAAAATAACTGGGTAGTGTGTATTTTAAAAACAGTGGTGGGTTAGTTAATGTAATGTACTTGCCTTGGCTTTATTTTATTTCTTTTTTAATTAAAAACAAACAAGTGATAAGATTAACAGCAAACGCCTGTTAAGGCTTTTAAGGCTGTAGTAGATTATAAAAATAGGACCTTATAATTTGTATAAAAGTGTACCTTTTTTAATGTTTATGGTGAAACGTTTGGTCGAATTTGTTACATTCGTTTATTTTAGAACATTTAAGCCTATATTGTTTGTATTTTAAAAGATTTTTTTATTAATTATAAAAAAAATAATTAATTTTAATAACGACAGTTTTAATAACAAAAAATTATTATTTAAAATTATTAATAAAACCACAATTATTATAAAAAGAAACAATTAATTATTAAAATTATATAATTTTAATTATATTATTTTTGTTTTATTGTTGTTAAAAATGAAACAATATTATTGTTAATGTTTTTTTATATTTATTGAAAAGTACATAATTGTATTGTTTCACGATAATAAACACCAATTATCATTTAATTTGAATACTGATGAGCACAGCGAGTGAAAAAAACGAAGAATAGGTGTGATAAAAGCGGTGTATTGAAGGGTAAGGGTAACTATTGTAACAGTTGCAACACTGGGAACAAGCAAGAAGCAACGCGGCTTTTCAACTCCCGGCACTTCCAAATTGTGGCGTGATCTAGTGGAACAGACGATAGCCACCTGAACCCTTTGTACGTAAGTCTTAACTCGCACTTATATTAATACTTGAAAACATTACTATATAATATCATTTTCACCCCTGATGAAAATATTTATACGATTTGCAATTATTTGTTATTGTTGCAATTTTTAGGTTAATTTTTTAGTGATAAACTTTGCTTGTGTAACTTTAAACTATATGTATTACTGTTAACTTATTTTTAAATCGAATTCATTTACTGAGAACAGCTAGTCAAAGTCGCGTTTAATTTAATTATGATTATTAATGTCATACAATATATAATACAGTATAGTTATTACCAATTTTTAAAAATTTAAACGATTACTTTTGCGTTATTTGATTAATTAATGCACCTTTATGTACAGCGGATGAACTTTTATTATTGATTTTTAATAAATAACGACGATTTCTTTTTGTACATTACATAACCTAAAAGTTAATTGCAGTTATCGGTATAATATTACATGCTGTCATATACTTTCGTGAGAGTAACTACACGCACAATGGCATAGGTCGGTCATACAGGACAATAATGTTACGCATGTTAGAGAGAGAGGGAGTACATTTGGATGAGTGACAGGAGGCAAAGTGATGTAAGTCATTGATTCACGTTATCATTGCTATGAGATTTATCACGTAGGAAAAAGTAATTTTTATATCTAATAAAATTTGCATTGATTTTGTTTTACAGATAAATACGTTTTGATAAAACACACTAATTAATTCATTTCTAAAACGGTTAACTTTTCAAATATAACGGCGTAAGCTGTCAATATTTATAATTATTTTACTTTTTCACTTAGAAGTATTAAAAAGTGATGATCACGAGAAAAATTGATCTTAATATTTTGATGGATTTTGGTCTCCGGTGTCCAAAAAACTCGTTTTTAAAAAATCTGTTTTTACTCGTGATATCAGTCCGTCTGTGTGTGTGTGTGTGTGTGTGTGTGTGTGTGTGGAGAGAGAGAGAGAGACTTAACTAATTAAACGATTTCGTTGAAATTTGACGTGTTTACAGAATCCCAAAACTACATTTTGATTAAGAAAAGCTTTTATAGCGTCTGTTTTTGTAAAAAAATTTAACAAAATCAAATTTTCCTAACCTAACTGATAAATATTGATAAACTCAAATATATTATCAATTTTTGCCCATATATCGGCCATAAGTATCCAAAGAAAGTGCACTGTATCCACAGAAAATACAGTTCTATTGAAAAACAAAAATTGGCGTGATATCTCAAAATCGTTTCACCAAATATTGCTTAGATTATTGATTATAAGTAAATATTCGTAACTCAAGTTGAATAAGTCATCTATATTGGATGTGTGTGTGTGTGTGTACAAATAAATATAGGCGCCTCGGTGGCTTAGTTGATAACGTACTGGCCTTTCACCCCGAGGACCCGGGTTCGATTCCCGGCCAAGGCTTGGCATTTTCATACGCTATAAATCATCCCATCGTCTGCATAACCCAAGTGTGCACAATAGTCGGACGTTAAACACAAAAAAAAATCCTTAAAACTAATCTAGAGGTCAGGAACTGCGTACATTTCAAGGAGCTTACTATGATAGTCACCCTCTTACATCATTTTCAATGCAAATTGTCTAACACCCTGTTGTATAGTCTAAGGTAGACTAACATAATCTGCCATGAAGTTTCACGAGGTCACTTTATGCGTTTTGTACTTTCACCTCGCTGCCAGACATCCAGGCAATGCTCACTTTTTTATGTATACATGATTCAGAGGTTTTTTTACCAGCTGTCTGCAAAATATTTCTCTATTAACTCTTACAAAAACAAACAAATTATTGCAACAAATTATTCGTAAAAAAAAATTGGAATTGGAACTTTGAAACGGAAGGCCATAGGTAGGTCATATACTTTTTTAGGCACTGAAGATATATATATATATATATATATATATAATGTGTATGTCTGTATGTGTGTGTGTGTGTGTGTGTGAGCGCGCGCGCGTGTGTGAGTGCATGTGTGTGTTTGTTAGTACTCTCACGTGTGCTATTTATGTTCTGTGTCATTCAAAACAAGCACAAAAATCGATTTTGCTAATAACTTGAACAAATTCGTTACTTTGCAAAATCAGTTCTACAGTAACAATCAGGAAAATTTAACTTCCGGCCATTTCAAAACTGTTCAAAAATCCTAACTTTTAACATGTATCGTGTTTTAGGGCTGGTTTTTGATGTTGGATTTTACAGGACGCGTGATGTAAGAAACATGTTTATAATGATAGCCTATATAACAATTATTTTGCGCGTTACAAGTCTCAGTTATATTAATAAATAATAATTATATTAAATTAATTGTAAGTTAATAAAATTGTGTATCCGCCGGGATCTTAACGGGGACTTTTCGCGTGTGAAGCAACCTACAATACGGAAACAACGACAAAAATTTACTGATTTAAGTATATGAAACTAATCGTTAATTTAATTTTGGTAGATGTTTTATATTAATTCGTAAAGATCAGCTGATTTCATTGTACAGCTGATAGGCTATAATAAGTTTCAGGTTTGTTATTAAAAACCTATTTTAATTTGTCTTGTTTTAACAAATTATCGTAATTAAAATAGAAAAGGAAGAGAAAACATGATGCATGATTTTTATTTTTTGTTCAGTAACAGAAATGTTTTTAATTTCACTTCTTTCAGTCAGTTCCCAATTTTTTTTTTAAATTTTAATATTCTGATACTCTATGATCAGGTGACAATAAGAAATTTGATTGAAGCAATGTGCGATTGAGCAAATATGCACAGGTTTTGACAGCTGAGATTGTCTTCCCAGATTGCAATTTCTTACTTATCACTTGTTAACAAATAAACAAACAAGCACAGACACACACCATGCTACATCAACCAAAGATGTTCTTTCTTTCAAAAATAAAATTCATTAACACTAGTAATCGATTATTTGCAAATCAAATTGTCAAATTAAAGCGCATTAATTAACCTTCAAACGAAATACTGATTCGAATTTCAATTAGCCTAAGTGATCACACATCAATCGTGAATAGTAGGCCTAAAGTCTTTATATTAATATCTGACTATAGAATGTTTGGTGAAATCTATCTTCAAATTTCACGGATCCATCTCGTTTCAAACCTTGAGTCCCAGAGTGTTTTCTTGCGTATCTGTGTGTCTGTGTGTAGCTGGTGTCTAACACGACTTCAGCTTCTTATGATTTACATGCTGGTACGGTTTGGCTATATCATGGGACTCAAATCGATTTTCTCAAAATAATTCCTAACAATTTTCACAAAATGTTTCTCAAATATAGTTTTTACGTTTACCCTAACAAAACGAAATGAAATTTTAATCTAACTCATAGCAGAAGAGAGAAATTATTGATCAAACGTTCGTCTATTAAGAAAAATCGTTGTTCTTATTACTCGATTGTTTCCTTGACTGTATGGCCAACAATGATTGAACAGGAAGCCTAATCAATTAGGTTAAGGAAACCAGTTGCCCCTATTGCCCTATCGACATTTTAAAATCTATATTGCTTATTTACTAATTTATATTCATTTTTATTAAGGGTAACCACAAAGGCCTTTATCTGCACTGGTTGGGCTGTCCATTAACTTTATACATTAGGCTTAAAATATCTTTTTTATAAGTTATTCTGAGTGTTTTTTCTCTTTCTAATTGGTTTTCGGACCGTATCTGTTCAATTATTTCTATTTGTTTTCTAGACCTAATCACGTGTTCTTCTTGTGTACATTTGTTTATATATTTACAGGCCATTTTGTCTCGTCGATGTTCACTGTTGCCAATCCAGTGCGTATTTCTGCTTACTAAGTAGTTTGAAACAGTTTCGATGAAGGTTCAGCATTCTTGTTATTGTTGAAATTTGAAGTTTGAAAGGGAACTAGTATGGCAATATTTGGCAAGGAATTCCAAACGTAAAAAAACGGTCCTGATTGAGTGGAATGACCTGGGTCAACGTCTTGCGCGGAGCACGGTGACTTGATCCCCCCTCTCTCTCTCTCTCTCTCACTCATTCATTCATTCTCTCTCTCTCTCTCTCTCTCTCTCTCTCTCTCTCTCTCTCTCTCTCTCTCCACATTGCTCTGGCAGTGCTCAGAGATTCGGTACAATCATTACTAAATCGATTGCAGCAGCAAAATATTTTTTCGCAATGAGTTTACATGAAAAAATAAGCTATTAGAATATTGATCATAGAAGAACCAGCAGACCCGCAATCTTAAAATTAGTTAATCTCTCTCTCTCTCTCTCTCTCTCTCTATATATATATATATATATATATATATATATATATATATATATATATATATATATAACCTAGTATCAAATTACAAAACCTCTTATCAAATTATTGCAAATTATCTGTAAAAAAAGTTATATTTTTATAGGAACTGAATATATATTACCAATCTCACGTTTGAAATTTTATTTTACTCATACACACACACACACACACACACAAATCGATTTCGGTAATTGCCTTGCTTGGAAAAGTTCGTCAACCAGTAAAATCAGTTCATCAATTCAAAATGACGTCAATTTCAAATCTTTACGAAAAAAATCTAAATTTTTATCGTACAGTTTTCTAAAAATCTCATTTCGCCATCATAGTTAGAAAATACATAAAATGAAAATACATAATACATTTCGCAATTTAAAAATACTTAAAATAGCGTTTTCACTTTTAAATTCCATTACAAAGGACCCGGGTTCGATTCCCGGCGAGGGCTTGGCATTTTCATACGCTATACATCATCCCATCGTCTGCATTAGCCCAAGTGTGCACAACAGTCAGACGTTAAACACCAAAAAAAAAAAAAAAAAAAAAAAAAAAAATACAAATAATAAAATGAATCGAACGGCGATCATTTTTCGTAATTTAAAAGTTTAAATTAATATTACATGCAGATTTTAATACTGTTTGTGACGTTGAAATGAGATTTTTTTAAATCTCATAAAATTTTTATGAGATTTTTTTAAACGTTTAAGATAAAAAAACGTTTTTTGGAAATTTGCTTCCGTCACGTCAGCGAGACAGTTGGGCAGTGCTATTATTTGAAATTTACTTATATGAAGTCAGGCAGACGTATTGCTTCCGTTTCAAGTGTGTAAACTCGTCAATTTGGTCAATATTCACTTAAACAGTGTTACGTCTATTATTAGAGGCTCCGGTGTTTAAGGTGGCCAAAGCACTGGACACTGCGTTTCTGAACTTGCGTACAAGTTCGTATCTTCCAGACTGCAGTCACTGCCGTAAGCTTTACTCTCGTTAACGCCATTCCTCTGCTTGACACAAAGTAAGGATATTAAGCAAAAAAAACCTAATGCTAGTAAATCAATACGAAAAGACAAAACAAATATGGCTGGAAAAGAATTACCACTCTTTCTATTCATGAAAAGAATTATATTTATGAGCAGTAATTGTGTTGCTATCTCTTTAACGTATGATATTTTATGAAATTACAAAAAACAAGTATCGTATAGGCCGAAGGTTAAATCCCAATAAGAGATAATAATGTTCTTCAATCCTTATTTTTTCCTAATGGTTTTCTAATTTTTAATTTTTTTTTAACTTCCTTTATCCCCTCTTGTCTTTATTCTATCTATGTCTGTTCGTTTCACTTTGACCTGTACAATTGTTTTGATACAGAACTTGTTTCATTAACAAAACATTTCCTAGCATCAAACGCGACTTTATTTCGTTCAATTTATTAACGAGTTGTTCAATTAGCGATGCAGGGAATATTTAGTTTTCACCGTGACTTTCGTTGTGCGTCTGGTTCCAGAATCGGGCATATTATGTTTGTACAAGGCAATGCTGCGATGCACATGCGCAAGCTCAGTCAGTTATTCACTAATAACTGCACGCAGCTGTCACGCTGATGCAAATTTCCAACAGAATATATTTTCAATTTACACTTTTTGAAAATATGATTTGCGATAACCTAACACATAATTAGCGTCCACAGGCGCTTTGTTTTAAATATAAACTACACATTAAGAAGAATGGCTCACCTATAGTCCAGCCACTTAGTAAACGGCCCGCGCGACAATTTCTCGCGCATGTAGGAGAATTCCCCTCCAGCTCCCTCCAACAGTCCAGGCCGCCTCGGTGGCGTAGTTGATAGCGTACTAGGCTTTCACCCCGAGGACCCAGATTCGATTCCCGGCCAGGGCTGGCATTTTCATACGCTATAAATCATCCCATTGTCTGCATTAGCCCAAGTGTGCACAATAGTCGGACGTTAAAAAAAAAAAAAAATCCAACAGTCCAATGACACAGAATCGGCCAGTGTGATGAGTCTATAAACTGTTACTACTTAGCGATAGTGAAGGAAAATGTGAGAGTTGGGACTTGACCTCTCTCTCGCACATTTTCTCTCTCTGTCCTACTGGTGTTCTTACCAGGCCGTTTTCTAAGCTGCTAATCTATAACTTCCGTGTCTTCTGCACTGCCGCGACTCTGACTGCACCACTTGTAGTGTACATTTTTAAACGTATTTGATGCCCAATTATAAAAATGATTTTTGAATCTTATTTTATTCACTTTTACACACACACACACACACACACACACACACACACACACACACACACACACACACACACACACACACACACACACACAAATAACTAAAGTTTTTGGTGATTTCTTCAAAACATGCTTTTGTTGAGGACCATAAATACAAAAGTAGGTAAAATATTGAAAAGTCCTGATTTTTTTTAAATACGTATAAAACAGGTTTATGAAAAATTAAAAGGGTCTGGCGACTCTAATTAAAGTTTGTATTTGCAAAAGCTATGTACTCGGAATCAGTGTCGTGTCCAGTTTTGTACTGATCACTAGAAATATGGATAAATTTTAAAAAATTACCCTTACGTTTTACCCGTTAACTACCTCTAAATATTGTTTATTGTCAACCACTATAATTTTCCTGGATTCGGACGGCACCAAATTTTATAACAATCTGTCGCGTCGTTTACCATTAAAACTCGTGTTACAACAGGCCTTTACCTCGTGTGTTTTTTGACCTTTACCTATGAACACATCAAAATGTGATCTAAATGTGCTCATTTAATTCTCCCAAGTCTGGTTCTTATCGTAATGAGCAACAGCTGATTTTCCAATGGAAATTCATGTTAAGTAATCACAAGGTCATAAAACACGCAGTAGGCCTACAGTCAGATGTTTCGTTGCGCCAGAGACTTTTTACGTTTTTTCTTTTTTTCTCGTTTGATTGTGACGTAGGTTTACTTTAGATTAGATTTATTCTTGAGTTCATTGTTATATTTTTTTGTAAGCCTAATTGTACTAGATGCGTAATACACTGATTTTATGAATGAAGTATTTACTGTGAATACGTAGATTTCCCTCCAACCAAAAAATGTTTAATTTTACGAAATAGCAAAATGATATTTTAAGTTAATTTACCAAAATTGAAATTACAAAATTTACTGTCTGAAATTAAATAAAAACAAACTCTAGACGGTGGTCATGGTCTTTTAAGGTCCTTCATTCGATTTACTCCGTCAATCTTTCATTTTAATTTTGGCGCATTGACTTAGGCCTAAGTTGTAAGATGCACTTACTGTTGAGTTTGCAAATTTTTGCCGATTTGATTAAAATTTGGGCAAACATTTATTTTGGTAATGTTCGTTGCGGACCAAAATCCTATCAACTGTTTCAAAACAGCCGCTATTCAAAATCTTAAATAATAGCTACACCTGATTGAAGCGAATTTCCAAAAATTCTTTTCTTTACCTTGGATCTTTTTCACTTCTATTCGTACTACTAAATAACAGTGGAAATATGAAAATGAACCTTGACCACTGTGAAATTTAATTTTTTAATTCCAAACGGATTTTGAAAATTCGAAACTCTGTGCAGTTTTTAACGCTGATTTCGATGATATCAGTTTTTTTTTTAATTATGAATTTTTATTGATTTGAAATGGTCACCATTTTGAAACTGTTGAACAAATTTTGCTGCGCAACGGACTTGTCCGAGCCATTACCACACTTAAATAATTTGAAAGAGTGAGCGTGTTAAAATGTATATCTACAAATTTTAACGACCCCTTAAAAAGTTATCTAGTGGTCAGGATCGGACTCATTTCAAGGACCTAGGTCTTACCATGATGGCCGCTCATTTTCCAAAGGAAATTAGTTAATAATAATATCTAGTAGGGACTATCATTGTAAATTTTTGTAATGTTATTCAATGTAGTTAGTTGTTGTTTTTTTTGAAATTCGTTCACACACGTCATTCTAAGGAAGCGATTGTGGCTCAGTCGGTAAGGAGTAACTAGGACGTACGCAAGTTCGGTTTTAGCATTCAATATAAACGGACTAGAAGTACAGATACCATTATAAAAAGCGTGCTCGATAATAGCGACTGAAGTCCAAGTAATTGGGCTGTCTGCCGCTATGAACGCTCACGCTGCGCGGACAAGGAGTGTAGGAGTTTGAGCAAATAGACAGTACTAATAACTATTTAACTGTAAGTTGAACACTTTCCCGCAAGATTCCACCAGCAGCAGAGTTCACAAAGCTCTCATAAGGGTCTATGATTCCAGTACGTTTATATTCAATGGTTTTTTGTACTACCATTGACTTTTTTCCATGTTTTGTATCGTCTCTCGTATTCGTTACGCCAACTGTTATAAAGTAAAGACATTAAAGCCCCCCCCAAAAAAAAGTCTAGGTGTGTGACTATAAATGTTTACATGGTTAAAGGTAGGCTATAACTTTCTGACTTAATTAACCTTAACAACATAAATATTAGGTTAAAGCCATAACGTTATTTCTTCCTAATTTCAAACAGAAATTTTATTGCTGGCAATCAAACTGTCTTATAAAAGCAATGACAAGTAAATTTACATTTGATTGATGGCTTATATTAAAAGGAGCATCAAATTGAAAATCAACATTAAATAATTAACAGTCATGTAGTCCTGTAACTATAGGCAATTTCAAACAGTTTTATTTCTTGGAATAAACTTTCTACAACAACGCTATAACTCAATTATTGCGCACTTCCCTCGAGCCTAATCCGATTATAACTACAATAGATAGCGCAAAAAAAATTGCACCAACTTTTTCACATTCAGTTGAATTATTAGAAATAATCGCAGCACGCAGCTGTCTCGCCTGCGTAATGGAAGCTATTTTCGCAAGATACTTTTCCTATCATACCATCTTTTCGAAGCTCTGATTTCACCATCTTAAACACCATTAAAGTCTTCACGTATTAGCATTTAAAGTTACGACAAAAAATAAATAAAACTTTAATGAATTGTGAATTTTTCAAAAGCGAAAAAACATTGCCTCTTTGTTTACTCAAGTTGAGTTAGTTAGATTTCCATTGTAATTCCTTTAAAAGAAATAAAACTTTAGTGAATTGTAAATTTTTCAAAAGCGAAAAACATTGCCTCTTTGTTTACTGAAGTTGAGTTAGTTAGATTTCCATTGTAATTCCTTTAAAAGAAATAAAACTTTAGTGAATTGTAAATTTTTCAAAAGCGAAAAACATTGCCTCTTTGTTTACTGAAGTTGAGTTAGTTAGATTTCCATTGTAATTCCTTTAAAAGAAATAAAACTTTAGTGAATTGTAAATTTTTCAAAATCGAAAAAACATTGCCTCTTTGTTTACTGAAGTTGAGTTAGTTAGATTTCCATTGTAATTCCTTTAAAAGAAATAAGACTTTAATGAATTGTAAATTCCTTTAAAAGAAATAATTGACTTTAATGAATTTAGTTAGATTTCCATTGTAATTCCTTTAAAAGTAAATTTTTTGTAAGTTTTTCAAAAGCGAAAAAATTGCCTCTTTGTTTACCGAAGTTGAGTGAGTTATATTTCTATTGTAATTCCTTTAAAAGAAATAAAAATTTAATGAATTGTAAATTTTTCACAAGCGAAAAAACATTGCCTCTTTGTTTACCGAAGTTGTGTTGAGGTTTCTCGGGTCACTCAAAGCGGATTTACGAGATGAAATTATGAGTTACCTGGTAATTTGTAAAAAAAGGATCACTTTTAAAAAAAACAAATATGTAATTTAAAAAGAACTTTCGTAAGTACAAACATGAAGTTTTTCCTACCTTAATGGAAATCGAACTTGAAGTTCTACGTATAATTTTATCGAGTCCTGTGATATTTCCATTGATAATATTTGTCTAAAACACGAGCCTGGATTACTGCAGTACATTTGACACAAAATATTGAATCTTCCATTACACAAACACTTAGTTTTACAAGACTAGAGTTATCAAAAAATACTTTTGTTAACAAATTAGCGATTGTCAATCGAGCTGCAATAATGGGAAGGCGACACTGTCAAGGATTAGGATAACGTACCCTGAGGTCACGTGATTAATGACGATGATAAAAGAAATATAAAGCTTACCGGTATGGGTAAGATTTTTAATTTTTAATTATCTACTTATCAAACTATTTGATTTACATTTTAGACTCAAAAGCATTGCCAACCGTTGCACGAAATTTTTTTCTCAATGCTTTTGTGTATTTTTTTTATTTGCCAGAATTTTGGATCTGGGCAACACAGTTTTTCGATTTTCAACTTTATTGCGCCATTTTGGCCCAGTCAGATCGCACAAACATTTATAAAATTTATCCTTTCTTACACAAAACCAATTCTTTTATTTGACTGTCAAAACATCATTCCAAAAAACGTAGGGTTTCTCTTCGTATACGGAAGATTCGATTTTCGCGTTATCCTGTCAATTTATACTAATACTGTAGCTAAGTTTTAATTTCAATGAATTAATTAACTGAATTAATTAATAATTAAATTAATTAATTATTCATTAAGTTAATTGTATTAAGTCTAATTAATTGTCGTTGGCGTCATTACAATAACATCTCGGCGAGCATTGCTATTGCGAAAATAAAATTGCTGTTTGGTATAATTTAGTTTGTACAAATTTGTTACCCAGCTTAAAACTCAGTTTCAAAATGGCGTCATGGAAAATATTTTTAAAAATCTTAGCTTTTTTAATTTTTAATTTAATTTTGAAAAACTAATTTGACTATCGCAATCTGCTTTAAAACTGCTTTCGAAAATTAATCATAGCTACTGAAAATTATTTTTTGGGGTGGTTTTATATATATATATATATATATATATATATATATATATATATACACGTGTGTGAGTACCGCGCGGGCGTGTGTTTAATACGCTCACAATTTGAGCAATTTTGGTTGTTCTTTAACTACCGAAATTCGTTCAACAGTTTCAAAATGGCGGAGATTTTAATTTTTTTTTTTAAATCGTAACTTGTTTTTTGCCTTAAATTTTTTTAAACATCCGCCATTGTAAACAGTGTTTGAAAGCTGCATAAATAACCGTTTTCAATTTTCAATATACGTTGAAATTTCTAATTGAACTTGTCTGCGGTCAGGGTTCATTTTTGTAAATTGAACATTAAAATGCTAATATTCGCAGATTTTTATACAAATTGCGATGGCGGGGGTCAGAAAAAAGTGACAAAATACCGGAAATATTAATTTCCAATAGAAGCTGTGTGATGCGGTTATTTAACGTCTACCCACCTCTCGTGCATATTACCGTATGTTAGATTAGGGATTATATTGTATACGTGCAACTGGTAGTGTACTACGTGCGCATGCTGTGATGTAAGACACGCGCATGTGAGGGTTTTATTGGTTGACCCCCGCCGCCATGGTTAATACATGTGCACGAATTTTTTAAATAAAATTGATAAGCTATTCAAGTCAGTTGCCTGCCAACTCTTTGTGTGCAAGCACTCAGTTCTGTGTCGTCCAGATTTGGGATTAATTTGTAAATCACTGGTAAGTACAAGTACAGTTTTGTACGCAAATAGAATAAATCGAACTAAATAATTATTAATATCGCATTTAAATTATTGTTGCAGTTTAAAACAAACATGATTATGCAAGTTAATGTGTTTTACTTTAAAAGTTGTTCTATGAAAATGTTACGATAAGATTATTGTTTAGAGTATCAAAAATATGTTTTTATATATTTATGAACGTTACTTAACAATTTTTTTTTTTAATTTGAATACTAAGGATTTTTTATACCAAAAAACCCCGTTTTATATGCTTTATTTTCAAAAAATGTCTTACTATACTTGCAAACAACTGTAAGAATTCTGAATTTTAGAAAATAATTACAAATAAATTTGAAATATTAAAAACGCCTAGAAGTTCATCGTAATTTTTTTTTAATGTACATTCGACGATTTTTCCTAAATATTTAATTTTTAGCGAATTTCCGATAAAATAATGCGGCCATTATAGTAAGTCCCAAACCCGAAATCTTAAAATGAACGCCGATCCTGACCTCTAAATCCGTTTTAGTCATACTTTATTCAAAACTTGGCCCAAACTTTTGGTAATAGCTTGAACAAAACAGAATTCGTTAACAGTTTCAAAATGGCGACGATTTAAAATTTAAAAAAATATTTTTTTCAACTTAGAAATGTTTTTAAATCCGATACCGCCATCGTAAACGATGTTTGAAAACTGTACAAATTAGCGTTTCGAATTTTCAAAATCCGCTGAAATTAACAAGTTTAATTTGACGGTGGTCAGGGTTCATGTTTCGTATTTTCAATGTAATTTGAAAGCGTAAAGTGACAGTTTATGAAGATTTAATGCGAATTTCAAAAAAAAAGTATAAGATAATGAAAAGTACTTTTGGAAATTCGCTTGCCTTGTATCAGCGAGACAGTTGCGTGCAGCGATTATTTGGTATTCAGTTAAATAGATTCGTGTTCGTGGATTTATTTTTTTACGCACTTTTTTGCAAAACGGTTGGACTACCAACCCGTTTTTTTAGTGACTAATATATTTTGTTTAATTTAAGAAGTCTTATTTCGAAGTATTTCTCTGATGTTAGCGGTCGATATAAGTTTATAAAAGTTACCTACGTAACACAGACTTTCTGTTACCACCGATGTAGATCGTTCGTAACCATTGATCATAAAGTTACTTAAAATCAATAAATAATTACGTTTTTTTTTGATTCGTAATAAAGTAATTTCAATAAAAATAATACGATATTTGTCTGCAGGATTTTTTTAATAGTTTTTTTTTATTAACATTTACGCCCAAAAACATTTAATTAAATTATTTCATTAATAACCTAAGTTATTAACAAGTTTCGTGTTGTATTTGAGACCTAATTCACTTATGTAAGTTGTCCTATCTGATGTGCAATTACATCATTGGTAGACTGATTTAATGTTAAATATAACACACTATAAGACTTGTTATACCAGTTATAGTAACATCCAACATGTGAAACTAATGCGATATGTGAACCAAATTTAGTACCAACATAAATTAAAATATTGCCGAAATACTATTATGAACAATGATTTTTTGAATTTAATCATTATCAAACAAAAGGTATTTTTCTTCAAAACAAAAAAATAATGATTATTTTTTGTTAATTTACAACTGTTAGCCTAATAATAGCAACTTAAACAACAAATTAAAATACAGTAGTGTATAAAGTAATATTTTTGAAAAAAAAGTCATTTAAGGTTTAATTATTCGCGGCACGCAGTTGTCTCGCTGATGTGATTGAATTTCCAAACGTACTTTTCTTTTTATCTTACACTTTTTTTTCAATTATGATTTCACCAACCTAATCATCATTGAAGTCTGCATAACAGACTAGCTGCACCTATTGAGAGGATTTAAACGTCCCTCGCTGTACCCGAGTCTAACACACACTTACACTCGCAACACTACACTTACGACTTTAACACTTTACTCTCACACTTACATTTAGGGAGGCGCCTACATGTGCTTCTCGCCTAAAAAAAAATGAAATCTGCGATTGCTAAAAAAGATTTCATGAAATCTGAAAAAAGTCAGATGAAATCTGACTAAAAAAAAAAAAAATTAGTCAGATTGCAAAAAAATAAAAATTAAAAAATTGCAACTGATTTTGAATATTCAAAATTCCAATTCAGCAGTTTTTAACGCAGAGTTTTTCACGGCGGTGAAATCGAATTTACTTAAGACAAAAATATTAGGAATTTTTAAAGATTTGAAATTACCGAAATTTTGATAATGTTTGAACGAATTTTGCTGGTTAACGAACTTGTCTAAGCTGTTACCGCATACAATGTGTGTGTAAAATTATATTCGCAATTTTAGGGCGTATTTCAAGGCCTACAAAGTTAACATTTCTTATGATGGCTCGCCTTATAGTGTAGATGTACATTTCAAAGAAGGGGACTCGGTGGTCGATTTGGCTAAAGCATCGGTCAGTCTGCTGCGTCTCTGGACTGCGCGTTCTTAGCTCTAGCCGCAATTACTCCCGTTGCTTTTCCCTTACCGTTAACACAGATCTCTCATCCTCATTAGTCTAACTGGCATAAATGTGTATTTGTATTTGTAAACATCCATACGTTAAGTAACAAAAAAACCCTTCAAAGAAATCTTTCCCCGTTGTTATAACCTTCATATATGGACGTGTGACAAGGTGTTGGGGGATATCTGTCTGTAACGAAACGGTGGGCGCTGATAATGTTCAATTTACTTGACTGTTATCGTAGCTGTTGCATAATGTTGACCGCTATTCACTGGAACACTGAAGGTAGTGTCACCTAAACAGCTGATTTTCTACATCTATTCTTCCCATAACAATTAAATAAACAATTAACGATTCCTAAGGTGAATGCAAACAGCTAAAGTGATATTAAAATTAACCGTTTTAATTAAATACTTGATAATTGTATTGTGTACAAATAAACAGTTTAATGAGTTGCAAATGTAATCGAAATGATTGCGCGTGTAAGAAAATTGCCATTGTATAAAACAGGACAGAGCGGCATCTTGGTAAAACCCAAGCCCGGAACCGCTAAATGAGTGTCATCACTATTTTTTTTCAGATTAAAAAAATTAAATTTTTTAAAGAGTTCCAATGGTTCATTTTGAAACTGTTCAACGAATGTTGTCGCTTAAGGAACTTGTTCAAACTGTTACAGCAATTGATCTTTGAGTCGCTTGAATCAAATCGGATCAAGATGGCGAACGTAGCTAACACGCACGCACGCACACACACACACACGCACGCACGCACACACACACACGCACGCACGCACGCGCGCGCACACACACACGCACACACAGGCTTTAATTTCATTTTGCCTTACCTTTAGATAACATGTGCTGCTATCTACTTATAAATTATCCCGCAGATAACTTTTTATCACATAATACTATTATATAACGAAATCACATTTTAACGTAAAGATAAGAACATTTATCTTTAATAGTATTCGCAGATTCTAATTGTAAAGTAATCTTTTTTTGACATTTCCGACTTGGCCTAATCTTACCGTTAAGTCTAAAAGGCCCGAAAGATTAAAGTAAGCTACTCATTGTCGTAGAACAAGTGAACGAATTTTTATTACTTTTTTAACTAAATTATTGAATAAAATAACCGGGTAGATGCAAAATTATAAAACTGTAATTTTTATTAAGGAATTGGAAAAATGAGCAATTGGAGCGGCAGTCATGGTAAGACCCAAGACCGGAATCTTAAAATAACCCAATCCTGACCTCTTGATCACTTTATAAGTGTCGTTAAAATTTGTGTGTGTGTGTGTGTGTGTTTTTGAAACGTGGCAAAAATAATCGATTGTGGTAATAATTTGAACAGGTTCGTTAAACAGCGAAATTCGTTCGACATTTTCAAAATGGCGTCCATTGCAAAACTTTTAAAATTCATAATTTTTTACCTTAAATGTTTTCGAAAATCCAATTTCACAGTCGTAATCAGCATTAAAAACTGCATAAATTAGAATTTTGAATTTTTATAACCCGTTGAAAGTAAGATAGGTTTTGACGGCGGTCAAGGTTCGTTTCGCATTTTGTAACTTTAAAGTTTAAAATAACATATTCAGGTTATAATGCTGATTATGATGGTGAAATTAGAATTTCAAAAAAGCTAAAATATGGAAAAGTACTTTTGGAAATTTGCTTCCATCACGTCAGCGAGACCCGTGCCGCGTTTGTAAGTATTAAGGTTGAAAAGCAAAATCACGAGTTATAATTAACATATAAAATATATCTGTTTTCGAAAGGCTAAAAGCAGTTTTTTTTATTATAATATCACTAAATTTAGAGGTGAAGTTGGTACACACTCAAAATTTTATCAAATGAGGCAATATTTGATTTAAAATAGCCTACGTGTTTGCTACTTATTTCACTAAGAAAAATAGATTTTTTTTTAATTTTAATTTTGACGTATTCTGAAACCGAGATTGTATTCAATTCACCATCTATAACCTTACCGAGATTTGTTCGTGATTCATTTATATCTTAAATTTTCGCGAGCAAAAACATTAAATTGAACCAAAAGTAGGGCCTAAATGCTTAATTTTCTAAAAATACAAGTCAATGTGTTAGACGCACTTAAAGCAAACTATATTTGATCAAAACAAAAACAGGAGACTCGGTGGTCGATGTGGTAAAGCTCCGACACCGGTTAGTTGCTTTTCCCTTACCGTTATCGCTGATCCTATTGACGTTAAGGAAAAAAAAACAAAACTGCATAACTGCGGCATGTCTCCCTGACCTTATGGAAGCGAATTTACAAAATGTAACATCACATAATCGTTCATCAGAATGCGATCAGGAACACTGAACGCTGTAAAATTCATAACTTTTTTCTAAAAACCTGGTTTCGTCTCATTTATCATCTTTAAAATTTGCAGAATGATATGAAATTATCATGTTCACAACGTTTAAATGATTTAGTTATGTTTAAGTGATTACAAAAAAAGTCAAGTTAACTTTTTTTTAATTTTAAGATAAAAAATTATGAATTTCACTGCTGTCAAAATTCTTTTTCGTGTATTTTTTTGTAAAATATTAAAATTTTATGGATCTCGTTAAAATAATTCTTTTTCATCACTTGAAACAGTGTCATGTTTATATATTTAATCAAAAATTGTACAATATACATGAGTGTTAAATGAATGTCTGTAATGTGTGTGCTGCGTTACAGTACTGTAATAAAGATCAGTGCTTGACTGTTTAATAAAGATCAAGGGTTTTATTAAACAGTCAATAAAATAATATTAAAGTTAATTATTAAAAAAATTGAAAACATTTCTATTAACACAAATATTTTTATATTGTTCTTTTTTTTAGTTCGTGTATTCAATTTGGTTCACTGTTCGCCATTTGTCAAAGCATTCAGATAGGTTATGTTAGTTTCATTAATTTTTTTCTTCCTTATCACAAATACAAGATAAAAGTTTGTTGTCCCAAACGTCAAGGCCATTAAGCAAAATTCATGGTGGCAATTATCGAACAGTTATGAGATCAAAAATGAAATATTTTCAAGTTCATCTGGTGTAATAGGTCAGGTTAGGTTCGAGACCTGCGCCTTATTGCTCCCAGTTATGCAACCAACTTCAATCCTTGGTGTCCGGCAAATTATTTTAAATAAATCTTAACTAATCAGTTATCATGTTTTTTTTTTCAAGTTTTGCCTCGTAAAATTCTACTTGATATGAAAAAATGATATTTGATAAAAACGTCTGGATATTTTTTGCCAATTTCCATTGGATATGAAAATAATTGCCCCCCGCAGCTGTCTCGCTCACGTGAAGCAAACAAATATTTAACATTGCTATATTAATTTTACATTAATTTTGGTTAATCGCACTTCATAATGAGCTTTAAAACTTGCACGAATTAGCATTCTCAACTTTCAAATCACGATGAAAATACAAAAGCGAAATTCTTAATTATTTCTTAATTTTAACGGATTTTTAAAAAAATGCTATTATCAAACAGTTCTTAAAGTTCATTATAACGATGAAATAATAAAAGTATAGGCCTAAGACAAAAAATTATGGTTGTGTTTAAAATGTGTAAATGCGCTTCATTTTGAAACTGTTGAATCGATTTTTCTGGGCAAAAAACTGGTTCAAGACAATACAAAAATCGATTTTCGTGCCAAATTTGAATCAAAAAGCGCTAAAACATACACACACGCTCGCGCGCGGCCCAGTTACACACGTAAATAACAAACATTTTGATGACCTCTCTATGATCAGGATCGGCGCTAATTTCAAGTTCCCGGGTCTTGAAATTGGTATTGACCATGATGTCAAATAGCTCATTTTTTTTAAAGAAAAATCGCTAATGACAGCAACATGAATTATCCATTATTAAGTAAAAAAAATTTTAAAGAAAAAAATTCCTATGTTGGTATTCCACTCGTATTTTATTCTGAACTGTGTTTATTTATCTGGTGACTATTTATTCTGTATAAAAAAACCAAAATTCAAGAGTTATATTTTTTTTTATTTTGTGCAATCACGATTTCTCCAAATTAGATTATAAGAAGTGTTAATTTTATCATGAAAAATTAATACATTTATTAAAATTGTTCATATATATATATATATATATATATATATATATATATATATATATATATATATAATGTATGTATATGTGGATCTTTATGACCTTTATTTCCATGAATGTCCAAGATTTGATTTTTAGCGTAAAAAAAAGATAAGACTGATAACCTTAATCACGTTCTTGGCACAACGTCAGTGGTTTGCCCACGTGACTTGTGCCCACGAGTCTGCAAATCTTCTTATCACGAATGTCTGGAAGACTACGTGTTTAGAGAAATCTTTATAAATGGACATGTTGCTTTTTGACTTGTTGAAGCATGTTTGTTCAAAACTGTTTCATACTAATTTTAATTTCTAAATTACTTTGAGTCGTATCTTTTGGATAAACTTAAATTGATATCCAAAACCAAATATCGGTAAGCATTTAATGAAAGTTATAATATTCTACTGATAGCAGAACTTTGATTTTAGTTGATGAGGTTAAAGCAACATTGAGTAAATTTAACTGACACTTTTTGAAAATTTGATTTTACAATCACCATCGTAAAATACATTTTCAAATTTACAATGATCAAACATTTTTCAAGACAATGACATTTAAAAGTTAAGAATTTTGTTATGATTTAAAATGGCTACCATTTAAAAACTGTTGAAAGGGTTCTGCTGGCTAGTCCAGTTATTACTAGAATCGATATTTGTGCCAAATATATATATATATATATATATATATATATATATATATATATATATATATATTTGTGTTCAGAACGTAACGAGAATTTTAATTTTTTGAACAAAATATTTATATATTCTTCTATATTGATGTTGTCGCCTTCAAAATAATCCCCATTGGAGATTATGCACTTGTGCCAGCGCTTCTTCCAATACTCGAAACACTTCTCAAACTCGATCTTTGAGATAGCCTTTAGTTCTTTCAGCAATGCGCTTTTAATGTCATCTACGGCTGTAAAACGACGGCCCTTTAAGGTTCTCTTTATTTTTGGAAATAGGAAAAAGTCACACGGAGCCATGTCTGGCGAATATGGAGGCTGGGGCATCGTTACAGTACTGTTTCTGTCCAAAAATTCACGAACAAGGAATGAAGTGTGAGCTGCTGCATGATCGTGGTGCATATGCCATGAATTGTTTTTCCACAGATCTGGGCGTTTTTTTCGGATTGCTTCACGCAAACGGCGTTGAACTTGTAGGTAGTACTCCTTATTGACCGTTTCACCTGGTGGTAGGAATTCATGATGCACTATGCCATTAATATCGAAGAACACAGTGAGCATAACCTTCACGTTCGGCCGCACTTGTCGAGCCTTTTTCGGTCTTGGCGAGCCAGAATGCCTCCACTAGGATGATTGAGCCTTAGTTTCGACGTCATATTCAAAAGCCCATTTTTCGTCACCTGTTATAATACGTTTCAGTAATTCTGCATCGTCGTTGACTTCATTTAGTGACTCCTGAGCAACTTTCATTCGCCGCTGTTTTTGTTCAAAATTCAAAAAATTTGAAACGAATTTTGCTGCCACGCGTTTCATACACAAAACATTGGAAACAATGTCATGACATGATCCAATCGATATGCCAACATCATCAGCGACCTCTCTAATTGTGATTCGGCATTGTTCTTTCACGTTTTCAACGTTTTCATCGGTTGTTAATGTGCTGGGGCGTCCAGGACGTTCGTCATTTTCAACGTCTTCACGGCCTTCTTGGAAACGCTTATACCACTTGTAAACTCTTGCTTTACTCATAGCAGACTCACCATAGGCCTTTGTTAACATTCCACACACTTTGTTACACTTTATTCCATTTTTTACGCAAATTTTGATACAAATTCTTTGATCCATTTCTTTTAACAAACGAAAATCGCCGAGCTCGTAAGAACACGTCTAACCTTAGTGGGTGTCACAGACAGAGTCAACAATGAAAACAGCTGAAAGTTTTATCATACTTCAAAGGCATGTATACCAACATAATAAAAAAAATGTTAGACAATCGTACTCTCCAAGCCCGCGAAATTTAAAAATTCTCGTTACTTTCTAACACACCTCGTGTGTGTGTGTGTGTGTGTGTGTGTGTGTGTGTGTGTGTGTGTGTGTGTGTGTGTGTGTGTGTGTACAACCTGTTAAAAAGTGACCTAAAAGTCAGCATCAGTAGTTATTTCAAAGTCTTAAAAATTTTGTGTTTTTATCTTCTTAAAATGTTTTTAGTTTATATTAAAATTGTTCCTTTTTTTAATATAAAAAAAATGAAATATCAATTTCAAAATACAAGTATAGAACAAGTACTTTAGAGCAATTGACATGTAATTAAAGTTAAATCCAATAAACAAAAAAAAAATATTACATTTTTAATTAAAAAAATTATATGAAATATAACTTCGTCGCTTTACCCTGGTGTGCATTAAGTTACGGTAGTTTCGGATGGATACAGCATTAATAATAATGAAAACCAGTGTCATCTACTTCCTAAGAAATTATTGAAACTTTTTTTTAATATTTTGTATATTTTTTGTTTTCAGACAGCCACAATGACGGTGGATGGAATAACTGGCCAGCTCTTCGAAGAAGATGCAGTTCCTCAACTTGAACTCGTCGAGAAACAACCTCCGGTTAAACACATACCTAAGATCTACTGGAGAAATGTATTCACGATAAGTTACTTCCACATCGCATCCTTATATGGAATCTACTTAGCTTTCACAGATACAAAATGGCAAACATTTGTATTTGGTAAGACAGAATTTCATCAGCTAACGTTAGAACATACTGTATTCATAAAAAACAAAAATCACTACAACACAGTCATAAAACTAGGGGTATTATATGCAAGCGAGACGCTAGCACTCCACACAAAAGCTACCATGGAGGGAATTTTGAAGGAAGAACGCAAAATCTTGAAGAAGATCCTTGGCCCGAGATTAACAGAAGACGGATACAGGTTGCACTCCCGGAAGACCACAGAGAAGATATCAGAAGATATAACATGATATATCAGAAGATATATAATCTGGCAGCAGATATCAGAAGAAGGAGGCTTAGGTTCTATGGACACATCAGTAGACTACCAACAACGAGACTTGCCAACAGAATTTTTTTTTTTTTTTTAACGTCCGACTATTGTGCACACTTGGGCTAATGCAGACTAATAGGATGCAGGCTAATCCCATCGATGATTTATAGCGTATGAAAATGCCAAGCCCGGGTCCTCGGGGTGAAAGCCTAGTACGCTATCCACTAGGCCACCGAGGCAGCTTGCCAACAGAATCCTTAAGTATATACAAGGAGTCAAATTACAAAGTCGTGGATCGCACAAATCAGAAATAGACTCAACAGACTTTGAAGACAGGCACGCATACAGGAGAAAGATGCTCGGTTGGAAGGTCCCAGAGAATGAAATCCCAAAGAGAGCAGGGGTAAAATGGACGGAGGAGCGGAAGAGGATCCATGGGGACAGAATGAGGGAGGTGTGGAGGATTAGAAGGAACAAGACATGAGTCGGAGTGCTTTGCGTGATCCAACAGGGTCTATACGCAAATAATAATAATAATAATAAAAAACAAAAATTTAATAAATATTTTTTTGCTGCTTACAACAATTATTGTTAGGCACTTAAAATTAAATATAATGTGATAAGATAATAATAATAATAATAATAGTAATAATAATAATAATAACAAATGAACCAGAAAAAATGTGGTAAACGAAAATAACAGTAAACAGTGAGTGTACTCAGCACCAACAAAAAAGATAAGGAAAACAGAATGATAATATTAGATCAAGATAATATTATTTTAAGGAACAATTGTTTTAATGATAACAATTTATTTTGTTCTATTAATTTATTTTGTCCAAAAGAATTAACATCCCTTACAATATATCAGATTGCATTTATATACTTATCTCCATGCTTAGCTAATTACTTCATTTCAGTCACTTTTAATCGATGTAGATCATTAACTTTAAAAAGTGACTCTTTCTTGGTTTATGTGGAGGTTGAGACGTAATAGTGCACAATGCTTTCTGTTATATTTCTTCGTTGCAATATGTTGATCTGAAGGTATTGTTCATCATTTTGTATTCTTCTCAAAACGTGGTTCTAGAAAATACCTGAATTGCTTTAACAATGGATTTAAAAACCTAATGTCAGAGTTATATTCAGTCAGGTTCATATACAACAGTATATGAACACAGATTTGAGTATTTATTTGTTTAAGTATCATGAATTTTATACAATATAAATTTTACATGCTAAACCCTTACGATATATTGCACTAATTATCAAGCAAAATTTTAGCACATGTGACCTTTTCTTTCGTGATTTCTTCTTGCTTTTGATGTAATATTAACAGCACATAACTGACTTGATTAATAACAATTTATCGTAGTATTTTTTAAGAAAATTAAAAAAGTCAAGCTTCTACAGCATTTATTTACCAAATTTGACTTTTTTTTAATAATGTATATTTTCCAAAGTATATAGCATAACACAGGAGATCAAAAATTAATTTAAATAAACAAGTTATTTGTTAACATAGATTTTTATTAATATAACTATTTGTAGATTTGTAGTCATTACTTCATCTAGAAATAAACATTTTAACCAAATAATATTTTTATTTTATCTTACCTCTTTAGAAGATTTTAAATGCCTGTGAATTATAACTATTAATAATTTGTTAATTTATAATTGTTAATGTATTTAAGTGTATTGTTTTTAAATACAATTTAATACATGTAGGAGAAATTTACTGGTACTCTCATTAAGCTTTGTGCATCAATACACTAAAGACTTGCACTCACCTTTCTTTTGTTTTAGCCTAAAAATATTTTTGGCTTGCGTCGTGTTTTACACTTTTCTTACAGTTTTGCTAATAATCAAGATAATTTAATTGTATTTTAGCCTAGGAATCACCAACTCTCTTTCTTATTTCAGTTGCTGCCCTGTACGTCATGACAAAGATCGGTATCACAGCCGGAGTGCACAGGTTATGGGCACATCGGTCTTACAAAGCCAATCTTCCACTTCGAGCAATTCTCATGGTTTTCTTTACTTTGGCTTTTGAAGTGAGTTTTATTTTAAATTTAAAATATATTCAGCACTATTTAGGTTTTCGAAAAAATCATTGTAGTTACTTTATGTTAGTAGTTTTATAAAGTAAAATGATGCAATTTGCTTAACAGGGAAAAGTTTATGTTTGGGCTCGAGATCATAGGGTACACCACAAGTACCAGGAGACTGAAGCTGATCCTTACAATGCACGCAGAGGGTTGTGGTTCTCTCATATGGGATGGCTTATGCAGAACAAAAATCCACTTGTCATTCAAAAAGGACAGGGTATTGATATGTCAGATTTGAAGAAGGATAAACTAGTCATGTTCCAAAAGAAGTAAGATAATTTTATATAAAATGCATTTTTTTTAAATATATCAAATTCTACTATTTTCAATAAACCAATATTATATCTAAAGTTGTAATTTTTACTTTTTTAAATATATTTTCAACATTATGCATTTCTGGTGACCTATTACCAATTAATTTTCTTTAGAGAAATTGTTGTTATATTGACATTAACTCTCCATTTGGAATTGTATATTTTAGTCATAAGAAATTCAGACATTGTATTTTGGACCAGTATTCTGAAATTTTAAAGAACAAAATTATATTCATAGAATAACAATTCTAAATAGGAATGTTTTTTTTTTGAAAATAGAGAGCTATCCAAAATAAATATAAAATAGTTAAACGTGCTATTATGGAAGTAGTACTGCAATGGATTCCATCACACAGAGGTACAGAAGGTAATGAGTTTACTGATGAGTTGGCTAAGCAAGGAACTCACATAGTGCAGAAACCAAGAACAACGCCTACATTGGAAGTAAAGATTAATGTCAAAAAGGAAAATGCATCTTAAATCTACCAAAAGAGTCAAGGAAGATATTAAGAACAAACCCTGGGGAGACGTATTCAACTTATATGGGGAAATGAAGGACATACAGAGAAAGATATCTGTCACAATTTTTTTGGTTGATATATGTTCGGCTGAGCATCTAAAAAGACTAAAGATCGTGGATTGTGATAACTTCAAATTGTGTGCTGTGAACAAGGTAGAGTCCTCTTGGTCTGCATGAGGACAAACAGAAGAGAAAGGACTTGCCTAGTCTCTGCTGGGAATCATGATTGAAGCTGGTGTGAGCCAGCAAGAGCCATTGAACAACAACAACCATTCCAAATAACAGTTATGAAAATTTCAATACAGCACATTTTCTTCTGTTACGGAACCATCTTTTTGTTACATACTCGAGACAAAATAATATTTACATAACAGTGTTAAGACAAGCAGCAAACATTTTTTAAATAACTTCCTCAAGGAAATTGTTGACTCTCCACTGAATTAAGACTGAAAGAATTCAAGATAAAACATATTTTATACCCATAATGAGGCTCCTTATAAATATACTTTACATACACACATATTTAGGCTATTTCCTTTCATATAATATAATGTTTACTATATATAGTATTATATATATTAATATATAATATATATATATATATATATATATATATATATATATATTATATATATAAATATATATATATATTATTATATAGTATATAATATAATACTAATATAATATATATATATATATATATATATATATATATATATATATATATATATATATATATACAGCAAAAAATTTTGAAATAATTTCCTCAATGAAATTGTTGACTCTCCACTGAATTATGACTGACAGACTTAAAGATGAAACATAGTTTATACCCATGATGAGGCCCTTTACACTTGTTTATAAATATACTCTACATTACACATGTATTTAGGCTATTTGCTTTAAAATGTTATTGTTGTACATTATTAATAGATTTATGCATTTAGTTAAATGTAATGTATTATAAGCAAGACACATATAATGTAAAACTGTAAAATTTTAAATATTCTGTGTCAAATATAATAAATAAGCATATAAATATTATTTTCTAGTAGTCATTTCTTTGGTAATTTATTCTAAAAGTGAACAGTTTAATAATAGTTGAAGTACAATTGATAATACTTTATGTTTATTTTAAATGTATCTTTCATTATTCAGGTACTACTGGCCGCTTGTTTACTTAACTTGCCTCTTCTTGCCCACATTTATCCCAATGTACTTCTGGGGAGAATCACTTATGTCTGCTTGGCACGTAGCTGTCTGTCTGCGATATGTGATCTCTTACAATGGAACTTGGCTGGTCAACAGTGTAGCACATAAATATGGAAACAGACCTTACGACATGTAAGTAACAAATCATTCTACACAAAAAAGTGGAAAATATTAATTGTATTAATTTAATAAATATAATTTTGTAGGCTTTTTCTTTGTTATGTTTGTATCATTTAGTTTTTTCCCGTATATTTCAAAGTGAAACAAAATATAACAAATACAACAACATTGGAGTTGTTGGAGTTAAAAAAACTTATTTACATACTGCCATGGCAATGAATATCTCAAACAATATTTGGCTTCATCATGTTCGCTCCACACCTTTCTATTATGTTCTTCTTATGTTAATCTCGTCTCCCTTATTTCTTTTCTAACTTCATCGAACCATCTCTTCTATAATCTTCCTGACCTATACCTCCTTTATTATCTTTCCATTTCCTCTTCTCACCCATCCCAAATTTGGTGTACCTCTGCTTTAGCACTGTAAATCCATACAATGCCTATACTTCTTAATTATGCTTTATTTGTCATTGTCCTTCTTTACTGATTGCCCTTAAAAATTTTCTAAATATTTTGTTTCCAAAATTTTTTCTCATTTCTCCACTTTTGCTGTGAATCAAATCTTTGACACATACATTACAATGGGAAGTATTTTAGTTTTATGAATACAGTTCCATGATTGGTGTGATATTAATAATGATGCCATGAGTTTATTATATACTCAAAGACTTTTTCTGCATTGGTCTGTCTATTCCGAATTTCCATTTCTTCAACACTTTTGTTACATATACTGACAGAGAGATATTTAAATTGCTTAACACTCAGGAATATAGTCTTATAAATAAAGAAATTCCTGATTTCCATGTCTCATGGTTTTTCCTACTCTCTTTCTTTGTTTGCATGAATAGCATTTTAATTTCATTTAACTTCTTACCACCTCTATAAGCTCGCAGCAGGGGGTGCAGACTAGCTGCACCTATTGAAAGGATTTAGGTCCCTTGCGGTACCTGAGTGTAACACACACTTACACTTACGACTAACACTTTACACTCACACTTACATTTAGTGAGGCGATAATAGCTTCAATATGCTTTTTGCCTTAAAATAACAAAACAAAAAACTCATCAATAAGTATTTTTATTAATTGTTTGAGATCATTCACATTTTTTGACATTTTATATCTTAAAAAAACAACCTTTTTCAAAAACTTTTAAGATCATTGTTGGAAAAACACTTGTTGGAAATTGGTTTTGCATCAAATCAGTAGGCAAGCTGCAATTATTTTATTTATGATGATACAATTATATATTTTTTATTATGCAGTTGTGTTTTTAACAAAGGATTTTAATTAGTAGTTTTTGTTTACAGTAACTTTCTTGCCAGTGAAAACAAAACTGTGTCAATTATCACACTTGGCGAAGGCTGGCACAACTACCATCACACATTCCCATGGGACTACAAAACTTCAGAGCTCGGTAATTATGGACTTAACTTGACAACAGGATTCATTGATTTCTTCGCAAAGATTGGTTGGGCCTATGATTTAAAAACAGTTCCTCCAGTATTAGTACGAAAGCGAGCTCTCAGAACTGGAGATGGAACACATAAAGAACAAGAAATTTGGGGTTGGGGTGATAAAGATATACCAAAAGAAGAAAAAGAAGGAGCAACTGTCTTAAACAAAAAAGATGAATAAATAAAAACTTGTTTAATTAACTCTACGAACTATCAACGAACTTTGAGCTATTATAAATATCTATAGTAAAGTTCTAAATCTGTGATTTTCTTTTCTTCAATTTATAATATTTGTATTTTGAGAAGTACATAATTTAAAATAAGAGGCAATTAAGACATCCAAATATGATGTAAACTGTACACACATCTACAGAATAAAATATTCTACATGCAAGCATTCTAAATGCATAATGTATACAACTTGAATAATGTAACTACAGTAGTTGCTTATAACCAAAAATATTTTTACTAAAAAATACAATTTATCTAATCTAGACAATGTGCATTTATTTTCAAAAGTTAAAGATCTTTATTTTACAAAGACTGTAAATAGAATTTATAGTGTGACCAAAAATTGTGTAGGCTAGCCTAACAATTTTATTAAATTTTGTAATTTATTTTCTATTTAAAAATCTATTGACAAAATCAATATTAAACTATTTTTTTAAGTTTTCTTTATAGCAATAATTTAAAAAGATGTAGATACATTTTCATTCAAAAAATGTATACATCAAACAAATCATTATAATATTTAAAGAATTTACCTAAAAATTCAGAAAATAATTTGTACATTATAAAGTAGATTGATAAAAATAAATATAAATTAAAAACAAAAGAAAACCAAAGAAATTATATTAGATTGAGGTTATTTATTTCTCTAACTAATAAGAATTACATTCTAAAACCTGATATTTTGTTGTTCATTGTACCAGTAAAATTTTGTTTTCAAAATTCCCACTTTCCCAGTGGAATATAAAATATAATTTATTTTTGCTGCTAGAACTAAACAGAGTTTTCAAAATACATTACTTCCAAACAAAAGAATTTACTGAAAGTATGTACAGTATTACTTTTGCTGATTTTCTTACTTTCTTTTCTTGGTGATGGAATATTTCAGAAGAATAATCCAATTTATTAAGTAATCATCCTTTACTTTAGTCCAATTGTGGTACTGCAATTAAAGATTTAAATTTAAAACAATTTTTTATGTTTAGCATGTACCTACATAAAACTGACGTAGATGTTGTTTTATGTAACGTAAAATTGTGAAGCATATTTATACACTCGCACTATTATAATAAAATGAATAAATTCACAATAATGCACTATAACAATGTTGAAAAACAAAAAATGTATCTGTAATATTTGTAATAAAATTAATGTTAATTGTTAGTAAATAAATTTATATTATAGTTACAAAAATCTTTTTTTTAGTTTCTTGTTTTCATTACACTAAATTGATTTATATATAGGCCTCTTGAGTGATTTTATTTACTTTACTTAATGATAGTTTACCTTCTGTAAATGGGAATTTATATTCCGAAAACGTAACAATTTCTAAAGTCAAACATGTAATCTTTGCTTAACAAAAAAAGTGTCATAAAATTTCCGTTCTCATACCAACTGTTTGATTGTGATGTCGCTAGATAGGAAAATCTCATAGGCGACCGAGAGGAGTGTTTTATGCGATTAGGAATGAGACTGAAAAAGATAAGGATAACAACAAATGTCATTTCAAAACAACTGAGAAGGTTTTAACAATATATACTTTATATAATAAAATATTAAAAATTCCTTATCCATATAGATTTGTATAAAACTATTAGCTGACCTCATAAAACTTTCCTACGAATTCTAGTTTTTGTGTGCGTTTAAAGGTTTGAACTAAGGTGTAATCAGCGCAGTCTATAATATTTTTGAAGTAAATGCATGCAACCTTTGTCAGATTAATGAGGAGGATTGCACGCAAAATTTTACTCCAGCCAATCAATTTCAAATTACACCTCTGCTGCACTACTAAGGAAAACTGTGCAAAAACTGTATTGTTTGTGTAAATAAAATTGTATTCACTTTCATTTAAACGTTTTGTAGTAGGAAGTAATTGTTAAAACGAAATTCAAAAACAAGTTAAACTGAAGAAAGATGAATAATTTGCAAGTGCTCCATTTTCATACAAATTATCTGATTTTTCTTTCATAATTTCGGTAAATTCATTATAATTTTGTATTGTTTTACTTGTCAAAAGCAGTTTAAGTCGTAAGCACTGCCAAGTTCTTTTTTTCAATTAAAATATCAAGCTATTAGAAAGCCAAACAACAATTCACAGGTTTGTCAACTGTTTGCTGATCAGGAGTACCGTGTATTCAAAATTGTTTAAGCAATGTGTTTGAAATCACAATACTTTCTAAATGCCACGTAAGTAAAATGGTTACTGCTTTCTACATTTCAATTATTTCTACCAGATCCTTCATGGTTTTTGCATTTTCCTTCTATTTCTCTATGATGATTAATTCTTGGCCACGTCAGAGAAATGTGCTCGTTAAATGGGTACTTATGACAATTTTGGGAAAAATATAATTGACAACTAAAATAAAATAGACTGTGAGCACTTTTTTTCAGGTTAAATATCCAGATACATTTTTTTTTTTTACATCCAGCATCTGTTTCAATAATAAGACGGTAAATACTCAAAATCCTCTTTATACAAAATGTTAAATATGCAAGCTCAAGTAAGGTAACATTTTCCTTAACAGAAATACTGATTCTTAAATTGAATCATGTACATCTTCATTGTACAAAGTGGTAAATACATCTTTTATGGCAAATCAACAGAAACAGCATTTTAAGTATCAGCCATTGTTGTTGTTTTTTTTTTTTTTTTTTTTTGCTGTTCATTGAAAGTGTAACTCTTGTTTTACACTAACATATTCTCAACTGACCAACACATCTTAGAAAAAGTCAACAATTTGCTTATTTAGTAGAATCTTGATAATCCAAACCTAATATAGGTATAAATATTTTTGCTACAGTAAGTGGACAATTTGGCATTAGGCTTTTTTTTTGGTTTTATAGTTGCTCTAAAACAACTGAATATGTTTTGTTAAAATATAGTAAGTAATCATTAAATGACTAAAAGAAATGTCAAAATATCCTGAAAATGATAATTTTTGTTTATTATTTATTATGATTATTTACAATGATAAAATAGCAAAAAAAAACTTTTAAATAAAGTTTACTGAAATAAATAAAAAAAATCTTTTTTAAAAGATATTTTTCAATATTATATACAAAGTCCCACATTAAATTCACTAACACTCAAATATAATGTTTTCTTTACATTGTTTCCCTGTTTGTGTGTTTGTATATACAAAACATCTTTTTTGTAATTTACCTTTCTTCCAATCACTGTGTTGGTTACTTGTCGCACAGTGTCAAACACATTGGGTGTTGCTTGACCCTGTTTGGTACTGATAAGGACTATGACACAATCCCAGTATATTCTTTTTGCAATACATAATTCAAAATAAAAGGTTTGCCTAATCAGCTGTAATTAAAATGTATGTGGTTTTTTTGAGTAAATATCACAAGCAAAGCATCCTGTGAATACCAATGTCCATATCCGTCATCAACCCATATCTACTTCAGACTTATCCTTCTCAGAATTGAAAATTTTGCCTATCATATATTTCCGCCACAACAACATTTCCAGGAATAGCAAAATATAGTTGTAATAAAAGAGTTTTCTGTTATTTTGTGGGACTTTATTTTGCAGATCAAATATTATTAAATCCCATTTAAGTAAAGTGCCATACGATCACCATTATAAACATTTATGATAGCACATTTATGTTAATATTTGCTAATTTGAACTACCTCCAGTTCCAATTATTTTGGGTTTTTGAGGTTTCACTGTACAGTTAATATTGAAAAACTTTAAAAAAAGGTAGTTGTAAAAGTTCTTGAAACAGTATGGCAGTTTTTTAAATAAATTTTAACAAGAATTTCCAAATATTCAACTGTTGGTCTGCCTAAAAAAATATAAGCTGTTGAGAAAAAATAGAAACATAGTGTTTGTATGCTTCTTTCCTCAAATTATCAGGAGTACCACCTAAAGAAAATTGTTTTGGAACAAATTTCACAAAAATCTGCTGTTAGTAGTATTACTAAGACATACAAAGCAAAAAAAACAAGTCATTTGGTTCATGACTTTATTAAGGTTTAAGGTTGATATGTATAAACATATTTAGTTCTGTTTGGAAATCATTAAAATTCATGAAAACCTTCTTAAATGTCATAAGCGCAGAGTGTTCCCTAATTTACCCATTCCTACTGACATACATAAATCTTTTATGTTTAAACTTGAATTTAATAAGCATGCAATACTTACATTACTGGCTAAATATTGTTATAAGCAGCTTATAATTATTTTACCTCATTAATGATCCCCCCATTTGATTTAAAATATGGATTACAGATCCAATTCACAAATTTAAACACATTTGCCTTTTATTTACCTTGAGTAAAGACAACAAAAAGTTTTGCTTAGTACAGTGCAGGTTAAAGTAGATTATGTTTTTACTGAGGTTTGGTGGCCCTTGGCACTGCAATCAAAGGACCTACTGGACAACTGTAACTGTGCCTCTTGGATTCTAGTTCAGTAGCCTGGTGTGCTCAAGGAGATCTAGGAGTCCATTTACTAGCTTATTCTACTAGACATCTTGCATCTGCTACTGAGAAGAGCCTTACAATCATAGATTACACAGCCTGCAGTTTCTTCTTCCTTCCTGCGAAACTTACTCACTGTTTGGTACATTCCTGCTCTGATTACAGTGCCCTGTAATGAGTCCTATTATGTATTTTCCTGAGTTGCTCTTTGTCCAGATCTTAATACTTAAGGCTGACAGTATGGTTCTTGGAGTATGGTTCCAATCAGTCCTGTCTAGTAGTACAGTAGTTACTATATGTTTTGGTCTGGTATGTAAAAGACTAAGGTTTCATGCCTATAAACACAAACTCAGGTGATGATAAGCGCCTGCAATATAGATATGTTTTGCCTTACAAAAAAAAGAAAGAAATGTGGTTGCAAAGGAATGTTTTAAATTGTTTATACTCAAATGTAGGTATAATTTTATCATTTCTATGGTATTCTCATGTTGTATGTTTTAAGTGTTCTCATATACATGCTATGAAATTATTGAGTTAAGTTAATAACGTTGACTGATATATACATTTTTCAGTCTATGGTTATGATTAAGATTTTATCAAAATTCATCATATCCATAACAAAACAAATTTTTTGAAGAATTAAAAAACTTGCTGAGATATAAGCAGACTATTTATCTACATTCCAAATTCATCATGGACATATAGACTTTTAGAAATTTTTAACACGCTTTTGTATACAAATTAATTTTTATCACTAATACCGTACTTTCTATGGTGAAAAAGAAAAACTTCGAACACAGCAATAGTGACATACTTTTTGAATTGTTACAAATTCGCGCAAAACCTGCTTCGATAAACATATTCCACTAAATTTCTATTAAAATTGTTTGTTTGGTTTTTAAACAGGAAAACTGAGCAGGACTAACGTGTTTCTTTTTCAATAGGCCACCTCGGTGGCCTAGTTGATAGCGTACTAGGCTTTCACCCCGAGGACCCGGGTTCGATTCCAGGCCAGGGCTTGGCATTTTCATACGCTATAAATCATATACCATCGTCTGCATTAGCCCAAGTGTGCACAATAGTCGGACGTTAAACACAAAAGAAAATCTTTTTCAATAGATTAACTACTAAAGCCGATACAGTGTTTAATTAAACTTATTATTTAATTAAGGATAGTATGGTATTGTAAAGAATTTTTTGTCATCTTTGTCGTTGCGATTTGAAAACAGACGGTTTTGTAAAGATATTTTTCTATTGTTTATAGTAAGCAAACGAAAATAAATATGTGCAGTTTACTGTACTGTGTGTGAGGTCCCGCTTTCCATTTTAAACGAACTATCTTAGATCAACTAAAAAAATATTAAAAACTAATAATTTATGTCTTTTGATTTATTATTATGCTTACCTTTTAACTTTGAAAATAGCATACGAAATATATGTTATAACGCTTATATTAATATATGAACCTATATTAATACAATATTTTGTTTTGTAATACTAACGTAACGAGATATTATCATCAAATATTATTCAGTAGTCACTATAATTATTTAACTAACGAAAACAAAAATAACTTCATTTGTAAAATATACAATTGTATATTAATATTTATACAATTGTAAAATATACAATTTAAAAAATGATTATGCTTTAAAAGTTAGATCCTTATAATGTATAACATTGTATTATAATTTACTATAAATCATTATTTTAAAAATCGCTTCTCTGCTGCAAATCAACATTTATATAATGTAACGTTACTCATTATTCTGTCTTTTTTACAAGTCCTATTGCTATATTTAAATATTATTAATAACAATTAGGTATTACAAAATAGATAAGTATTATATTAATTAATAGATAATAATATAAAAATCGGAAACAATGAAAAAACTAACTTACACTTATATACAAAAAAACTGAATATTTTGATAAAATCATTACAAAAATATCGATAAAATAGCAGTGTAATTTCTTCGGTTTAAAAAATGTCTAAAAACGCTACTAGCGGTCAATTTGTTAACCACTGACAGTAATGGCTGATACCATGAGTGAAATGTGTGGTTCTATCTGTGTTATTGTTTATATTTTTTAAAATAAACATTTTTTACTTGTGTATTTTGTGATAATAGTTCTCAAAAAAAATAAATTAAATGATTGTGTTGTGAAGTGTTTTAATTAATATGTTGTGGACACCAACCAAAACTAAGAAGTATGGAGTCGGTGAGTTCAATATCAACAGTCTGTCAAAATAAGCCTATCATGGACTTATCTGTCATTATTTTAACCTGATAAAATTTAACGTTTTTTTCGTATTTTAGGCTTGCATTAATATTTACATTTAATGTTTCCCATGCCTTTTATATTAATAATATAATGTTTGTCCACAAATTAATAATAGGCTAAGGTTTATAATTGAAATTAACCTAATATGTGGCTTAGGCACATAATAATTATTAATTATACAAGATCTTTTGTGTTCAGTTGGCTATTAGTTACACATTTATTAATATATTACGTTACTACACTGCTTTTTTTTCAAAAGTTCTATATTATAGACCTAGATTCAAAATTAAAAAATCTCATTGCAACATAGCCACCAGGACCACATATTTAAGTAATTAGGATTATGACCTATCTACTCACCTCATAAAGGCTACCATGGTTTCGAAACTACTGTTCTATCTTCAGACCGCAAAACAAAATATTAAATCCCTCTGTCGAGGTTGTTACAAAGTTAACAACACATTAAAAACACGCGTCACAAACACTGAACATAATTAAACGATTAAAATACACACGATAAAATTTGGCTTGGCCAAACAATACATGCGACTCATATGTCGTTACATTCCTGACTGTTAAAATATGATTGTTAATAAGATTGGCTTAGACACCTTATTGACATAGCTCCCAAGTTAATGTTCTTTAATATTATTATTATTTTAAATTTGTATTACTAAGTTTATATCAGAACTAGTAGCCTTGTTTATAAAACATATAAATTTATTTTATGCTTTGTTAATAATGTTTTTAAACAAATATTGTTTTTAAACAAATATTGTCATTTAGGCCCTACATCTTGACATCATATTAATGTAATTTAAAAATTAATTAACGTGATTGATGTAAATAAAGTATAGAGACATATCTACTTAAAAACTTATATAGTAAGTAACTTAGCTTAGATGTCAAATAAAGTCTCATCTTTAAATTATATAGGTTCTAATAAATTTATAATTATTAGACAGGTTAAGTTAGTCTTATGGTTTTTTTGCAGTTTTAGTTGAGTTTGTGGATATGTTACATCAGTTGATTTCTCTGCTTTGTTTCATTACAGACGTTAAACACAAAAAAAAAAAAATGTTCCATTACAGTATAATATTTTTAAATGTTGATATGTTTAGTCATTCTAAATTAGAGTCTACCTACTTTTATTTGTAATAAATTTATTTAATTTCTTAATTTTTCTTTGCCACTGTGAAAACTTAATGAATGTTTAATCAAAAAAGAAATTGCAAAGTGAATTGTTGAATGCCAATTGACTTGGGTTACTATTCTTAAAGTGTTAATTTTACAACTATAGTAGGTTTTTTTGTTGATGGTTTTCTAATAGACTGTATAATATATTTTAAAAAGATGATAAAACATTTTGATAGCTCACCTTATAGCCTACATGTTGGCCTAGGTATATATTAAACATAAACATTGTATTTTATTGTTTTAGTTTTTTAATACTAGGCTACTTTTCCTAAAGCTAAGTAGTGAATGGATATTATAATTGCTGCCTATTTCTTATAACTGACAACCTTTCACAAAGTGATTAACCTAAATAATCCCTTACTTGCAGCATTAAACTTACTGGATTAATAGATTTAACAATAATATAGAATATTTTATACTATGTATTTTTTCCTATTTAGCTTTACATAGAGTCTACTCTTAAAGTCATTACAGAGCAATTAAACTGAGAATTTACAAAACAATGTTATGATATGTTAGTGCTATTATAATGTTATCCTTCATTGCTATAAGCATATAATTCATGATTCCAAAGTATAAAATTGACAATAGTTCCCCTTGTATTTGAAAAGGGCATTTTCTAGATAAATGAAAAAGAAATGATCAAGTATTGAAAAATTATGAATTGAGAACAATCTACAAAGAATAATTGCGACGGAAAAAGAGCTTTGGTTTCTTAAAACTAAGTTGGAAAGATCAAGATAGCCTTGTTCATGCATTACAATGTTTGTTTAATATTGTGTGTTTGGAAATTTTCTTGACACATCAGTGAGATAGGTCAAGATAGGCTACCTTCATGCATTGAAATGTTTGTATATTTAATTTGTTTGTAGTTGTATTTAAAGTTAATGTAGTTAATGTGTTTGGAAATTTTTTTCCTGTCATGCCAGTGAGTTACATGCTATGATTACTATTCATCAAAAGGAAATGAAAATCTTTGTCACTTGTCTAATAACTATAATGAAGATCAAATTTTCTCATTATTTTTTAATTTACCTATGTTGTTAGAATAGTGAGTTACTGGTTGATTAAAATAACACAGAGTAAATTGAGGTATTTCCAAGCTTAATTCTCTACAACCTTAGATGTTAAGTAAAAAGGTCTTGAAATTAATTAAAATTGAAGGATATTAAAAATACTTTTTTTTAATTGTGTACCACTTATTCAGAATAACAAAATGTAGCCTAACTGTATAAAAATAATGCAGAGCTTCCTTATTTTTTGTAAGAAATAACTGACTAAAAATTATTCTGGAACTGTAAAATCTTAAGACTGCAATGTCTTATCAGGAAGGATCTAGGATAGGCCTGATTAATCTTTCCAACTTAGTTCATTGAAATTTAAAATACTTATTTAGGTTTATGTAAATGGGCTATACCTAATTTATTTCTGTGTTAACAATAATGGTTATTGTGTTGCTAAAAATAACTACAATAGTTATTGCTGACAAATAATTCTCAGTTAAATTATGTTTACTTTGCATCTTAGGCTAATCTTAAGTAAATTTCCATTTTATCGTTACGCTGACAAACTGGTAAAATTAGATTTTTAAGAGCATATAGATTGGCCTACATGTACTGTTTGAAAGTTATGAATGTTTTAATATTTTCATTACTGCCATTTTGAATAGGTTGAACACATTTTGTGTATACACATTTCATGGTCCCAGGTGTGGATATTACCATTTCACTTCAATAATGGAAATTGAGGCCTAAGCCTATTTGAGACATGTATGTTATACAATGTTTAAAAATAAAAAAAAATTGGAAAAAATAATTTTACAGGAAGTTTATTTTAAAAAATATTATTATTACATACCATACTGAAATTCCAGTGGATATAAAATATGTAACTTATTAAATATTATAAAGTTTTGTTTGGTTTAAAAATTCCTTTTTGAGTTTTCAAGAAAACATTTTAATTGTTTGTAGTAAAATAGCCTCCTATATCACTTTTGTACCAGTCTTGCCATAATTACTCCAGATATCCGTGGAATGCTAATATTGGTAAGGAACAGGTTTTGTTCAAGACTGCTGACCCACTGACTTCATTGCCTTGACCAGATCTTTCTGAAGACATGTGATTTCACTGTTTATCATATATGTAGGCCTACTAAGCTGCCTTTAGGCTATACTTATCTGTTATCATTTAACTTGTTATATTTGTCATTAAATTTATTATTAATAGGATGTTTAAATGTTAATATTTAGTTATTTTATAATAGGAAATTAATTTAACATTACTGGTAGGCCTACTGGAAGCGTTTTAACATGACTTTTTTTTATTAAAACTTTCTATTTTAGCCTCATGTGAATATTGTTGAACATTGTATGTCTTAATGTAACTTACGATGTATAAAAAGGTCTTTTAATTTGTGGCTTATGTAAACTTCTCAATGATATAGTTTATAACATACTTGAAATATATTAATTCCATGAAAGATATCAACTTTCTTATTGTAAGAAATATTTAAAACAATTTTGACGATCATGAAAAAAGTATTCATGAATTCAGAATCCCTGATTTTAAAAAAGTGACTTTATTGGCATGTCTGCTTGTCTGTATGTATGTGACTAACTAAACACATTGATCGTTTTTGAATTGTTGGACTGAATTTTGAATAGGTTTTTGAATTTGACATGTTAGTTTGTTTGTCCATATCTTGGGTATATTTTTTTAAATAAAAAACCGTGTTATTAGGTATACTCTAGTATTTAAAACATTTAAATTTTTAAAAAGAACTAGTATACCAAATTTTTACAAAATTCAGTTCTCTAACAAAATATAATTGAAATGAGACATCGATGCTAATTATTATTATTTTACAAACACAAAATTTAGATTGTAAAGATAAAACTGTCGGTATTATACAATATTTAATAATGAGTCATATTATCATTGTTTAAATTAACTTGGTAAAGAATGCTGTAAAAGAGTATCATTAATTACTTAAACAGCCTAGAAGAGGGTAGATTTCATTTTCGTTGTTGAGATGATTTTTATCAGGAAATATTTTTAACAAAATAGATGTGTGAAAATGGTGTAAAGAACTCATTTTTTAGTATTATAATACTAAGTAAAATAAATAATGTAAAAACATTACACAAACGTTTCACATTCAATTATTTCTAAAAAAAAATCTGCAAAATGAGGCTATTTCTTAAAAAAAAATTCTCAAATTAAGTCGGTTTTTCTCAAATTAAGTTCTTTTATGAAGGATCATTTCTCAGATCTTTTCAATAAATTTGAAAAAAAATTTATGGCATTAAATAAAAAAAAGACAAAACATAGTTAGGCTTTATTTTTATTTTAAAAAAATTTTTTTGCTTGAACCGTAAATTTTGGTTTATTTAAATTTTGCTAAATTGACTTGATGTAACTTGTGATACTTCATGTATTATATGACGAAAATTAGAGCAAAATCTGGTGAACCAATTTTTAAAAATTTAACCGACACTTACATTTGTTTCATTTTTTACTTTTAAACTAAACAATATTAGTTTAACTGTTAGAATGTATTCTTTCTCATTTATAGTAAGGTTAACGTCTTTAACTTAAAGAATATGTTATACGTATTCAACACGTAGTTGCTTTTTTCTGTAAATCAAGTGAAATATATTTTGTAATGTTATTATGATTATGTATAACAAACATGTATTATCAGTTGGATAAAATACTACGTATTACAATAAAATTAGTTTCTCACAAAAATAAAAACATATTGCGATATAATTAAGTATTATGTTGATGTAAGTTTGATTTATTGAAAAGTTGGAAGTGAAACGAATTTCGACCAACGTTGTCGTGTAAAAAAAAACTTAATGCATCCCTTGTGGGGATCGAACCCACGACCTTTGGATTAGAAGTCCAACGCGCTATCCTCTGCGCCAAAGGGACTGCTCGTGAAATCTAGTTGCAAAGATTGTACATCCATCTAGCGGATTTATTTTCAGTTATTGCAATACTCAGTATAATACAGTACTGTATTTATTTTAACAGTGATAAAATCTGTATATCGATGTCGTGAAATTTTATATTAGTTTTAAGCGCTTACTGAAGAATTTGATCATATTCTTCAGTTAACGACCTAACGAAATAATACTTTTTAATGTACAGTAGTTAGTATTTACATTTAATGACGTCATTGTAAAATCAAAGTTTGACTCTTTACAGCGTAATGTTGATAATAAATTAAGAGTACTGTACCAAAACGATAAGTTCCCAATTTTTTTGCAGGAAACAAACATTTGACAGGCATGGCCTAACTGTAAAATACAATTTCAGTAAAAAAAAACTACGCAAGAAAGTGTCTCTATCAAGCGGCTTATAGTTATTACTTAAATTCAGTCAATGTGTTAATTCAGTTGATTTGCACGAAATTAAAATCACCAACAGTTAGCAGTTGGGCCTGTCATAAAATTATAAATAATAAATTATAATGTATATGTGTGCCGTAAATTTCTTTTATTTCTAATTTGGTGCAATAATTTAAGTTATGGGCCTTCTTAAATCACCAAATTTTGAGCAATATCTGATTAACCGGTTTTGAGAATTTAATGGCTTTTATTTGTGGACTTTTTATAAGAAATAAACGAATGTGAAAATGTTTGTGATGTTTTTGCACATTTATTTCAATTTGTTTAGCAGTATGAATCCTTATTTACATCGATAAATGTCAAGTGGGTAAACTACGGTTGTGGGTTATGTTGGGGCTACATTATATTACAATATAAGCGTACATTGATTCAATAAGCATAACCTAAAACAAGTGTTGACGTTCAAGAGAACCTTTGTTTCTGAATGGTCGCCCCTTTTAAAGAGGGTAGTAATGTTTAGGGGTGAATATTAAGTACGTTTAATTTCGGATAATTTTCCGAGGGTAGTCTGCGTTCGGAGTGAGATTAATGCTGCTAGCGTACATGTTCGGTCATTTTGTTTTTAAGTGATTAAAAGTCGATTAACATTCACATGTAGACGTAAAGTGTTAAATACACAATTAGTGCTACCAGTTTTTTGTTTAGGGATTACACGGGATTCAACTTGAAAAAAAACGTTTTTTCTTAATTTTTGTAACGGTTCCCATACTAATGAGGACGAGGAGCTACAGCGTGAGGCACGCACTGACCGGTGTGTTAGCCACAACGACCATTGGGAACGCGAGGGTATATTTTATATCATGAACGAATTCTGAGAAATTGTACTGATGATTCGGTGTTTCCTTGTAACTCCCAACCCTTATTTTAGGGGGCTTATAACGACCCATACGTTTTTGTTACAGTGCTTCTGGACTACGGTTTTACAAGATTTGGGTAGAAAAAGCGTTCTCAACCTTTTAGTTCATTTACTCTCCTGAAACATGTTTTTCAACTCACATCTCCCCAAAATGGCAGTTTGGGCTTGTAAATGTTCTGTTTTATTATGTGGGGACCTTATTTGTGACTAATTTCCAGAACTTCCATTTATGACAGGCTTTCAGTAAATGACAGAATTGTATTCGAAGTAAATGTAATGTAATTTTCGATTTCATTATACAGTCGACCTCGGTTAGAACGCTAACTCGGTTATAGCGCTGTTTTCATAATGTTCTCAATATTCTATATTAAGTGTACGTGTATTTTAGGCTCGGTTACAACGCTTTGTGAACTCGGATACAGTGCTGTCACGCTGCTGTTATAGTCCAGCCACTATGTTATAGTAAACGTCCTGCGCGAGAATTTAAATGTAGAATTCCCCTCCAGCTCCCTCCAACAGTTCGGTGACACACAGTCTGCCAATCTGAGTCTAGAAACTGTTATTACTCAGCGATAGTGAAGGAAAAGGGAGAAGCTATGGTGACAGAGTGAGGACATGACCTCGCACTCGCACATTTTTTTCTCTCTGTCCCACAGGTGCTCTTAGCAGTTTTCTAAGCTGTTGACCTATAGTCTCGCTCACTTGAAATACAATTTGTGTTCTGTTTTTAGAATAAAGGTTGAAAATAGAAACGGACCCTATCTTAGAAAATTTTGTTGCAGGTTAAACAATGTATTTTTTAACGTCAGACTATTGTGCACACTTGGGCTAATGCAGCTATAATGGGATGATTTATAGCGTATGAAAATGCCAAGCTCTGGCCGGGAATCGAACACGGGTCCTCGGGGTGAAAGCCCCCAGTACGCTATCAACTAGGCCACCGAGGCGGCTACAAATAATGTAAATTGTGTCTTTCCCTAAAAGCGTTATCTGTCTGTCTGTCTGTCTCTCTCTCTCTCTCTCTCTCTCTCTCTCTCTCACACACACACACACACACACACACACACACACACACACACACACACACACACACACACACACACACACACACACACACACACACACACACACACACACACACACACACACACACACACACACACACACACACACACACACACACACACTCTGTACGCCTTAGTGGGGGGAAACGTCAATCTCACACCCTCACAACAGTGTACACACTGTGTTACATGTATACTTACTAGACTGTAAAGTACTAATTTTTTATTAGTTTTAACTAAAATATATATTTTAAAATTATGTAATATCTGTAATACAATAGCTATGTATACAGTACAATATCCGAGGTCGACTGTACTAAAAAATACACTTCCAGTTTCTTTATTTATTACTTAGAATTATTTATATCTTATTTTATAAATTTTTTTTTTGTGTTTAACGTCCGACTATTGTGCACACTTGGGCTAATGCAGACGATGGTATGATTTAGGCCTATAGCGTATGAAAATGCCAAGCCCTGGCCGGGAATTGAACCCGGGTCCTCGGAGTGAAAGCCTAGTACGCTGTCAACTAGGCCACCGAGGCGGCTATTTATTTTATAAAAGAATTGTTTTACAATAGACATCTGCACTTCATTAATACGCCTCCCTTTAAATTATCGTACGTAATCCTAGCTTAGAACTCCCGGATTAAAGACAGCAAATCTTTGGAACAGATCTTAAGAGCATCCTACTTTTAACAGTATTTTCGCAATTAAAGAGGTAAAAAAATAGTCCCTAATTATGGGCAAATACTACATGCGAAATTGCATCAACATTACACACACTTTCTGAATCTAAGACAAGACAGTGTTTTTATTTAAGTGTGTTACGAATTGACGTATTTTAATGATTTTTGCGTATTTTGTAAAGCAGGTGTCACTGCGCAGGCAGTTTTTATATAAATTTTGTATGTGTTTGTGGTAAAAAAAAAAAAACACTTGAACTTTACGAAGAAATTTTTTTCAAATCAGAAACTGATCCCTGTACATTGACAAATTACTGCTACTGGATACACATAAAATCAGTCAATTGTTAACGTAAATAAGCCCTAAACATACTGTAAAATTGACTTAGTACAGTGTGGTGGTAATTAACCGTGGCATGCAGTTCTGTTGCGATGAAAATGAACTTGCAAAAGCAAAGAATTTCGCCATCATTAAAATGTGCAGACATTGTCTTAAAGAATGGAAATGACCGCCGTTTTGAAACTGTTGGACGAATATTGATGATTAAAGCATCACAATAAAACATATATTGCTCGATTGTGATGGTTTCCAAACTTTCCGTGTTATGTGTGGTCTGAGCAACTGTTTGCAGACGATGTTGGGAGATAGTGCCTCGGCCGTTGACCGGGTCCTAGATTTCCTTCATCGTCTGAATTTTTTAAATAAAATTTAATTTATATTTTTGCTATTGTTTGTGGTAGGACCCCTTTACAGCCCTGAAAATATTGTTTATATTTGCTGTTTTATTAATTTATTTTTTTAGTTGTTTTTATTTAGTTTTAGGTACGTTTTTATTTCTTTTATTTATCTTATTGTTGTATTGCAGCCTACAATATCTTTGTGTGTATGTTGTTTTAAGATTTATACTATTGTTAACTAGTTTTAGGAAACTATTTATAGTTGAAATTCTTTTTATATTCTTTGTCTTTTCTGCTAGGATTATTGTCACTATGTTCAGTATAAAGATCTGCCTTCCCTAGCTTCGTCAATTCTACTTTCGTTGACGTGTTTCGGAGAACCTCCATATTTATACTGGTCACCAATATTATGGCCCGTCCTATTTAAAGTTTTCTATTTAGATAAATCTAGTTTTCACGTAAAAAATAAATCTTGGCTTGTTAATGAAACAAAATTTATTTTTTTTTTATATTCTTCTTCTTTTCTGCTGAGATTATTGTCACTATGTTCAGTATAATAATATGCCTTCCCTAGCTTCGTTAATTCTACTTTCGTTGACGCGTTTCGGAGAAGCTCCATCTTCAAAAACTATATCTATACTCCGATAGATATAGATATAGTTTTTGAAGATGGAGGTTCTCCGAAACGCGTCAACGAAAGTAGAATTGACGAAGCTAGGAAGGCAGATCATTATACTGAACTTAGTGACTATTTATAGTTGTTACTGTATTTTGTATTGTTATTGTTTTGTTTGTTGTTTTTATAGTGTTTTAAATTTTTATCTGACTTGTTTGCTTGTTTTCAGAGATTTTATTAAATAATTAATGTCACGCCTCGGCGATGATAAAGGTTTTTCGCGGGAAAAAAACTATTGCCAAAATCGATTATTGGGCCAAGTTTGAATCAAATTCGGACTAAAATTGCGAAACACACACACACACACACACACACACACACACACACACACATACACAGTGTGTACGATATGTGCCTAAAAAAATAACCGGATTATTTTTCTAAAAGACAACCAGAGAGTGCGTCAAGGTCAAACACTACATTGCCGAGTCAAGTTACATCCATCCTCTCTATTCCTGCCTCGGATGCGATTGCCGACCGTTCATCCTTCGTTCTTATTAAACCGCCCATCTGATGCACGTCGGACAAATGCTTAGCGCTTCAAAAGAACATCGCAGTAAGGTGAAGTTTTTGGTGAAACTTGGTACGTCAGCCACAGAAACTCAACAGGTGCACGATGAGAAATGATTCACGCATTCAGGTTTTTGAGTGGTTTAAACTGTTCAAAAAAGGATGTGTCGCTGAGGATGACCCACGTCCAGGATTACCTTGACACCAAAGCTGGAAAAGAACATTGAAAAAATCGTAATTTAATCCAAAAATACCGTCGCTGAGATCAACGCGATCGACAAAGAATGACTGCAGCAGATTTTGCGTGCACATTTTACAGTGAAGAAAGTTTGCTCGAAAATCTCACAGTTAAACAGAAGAACTCCCGAATGAACATTTGTGAAATTCATAAAAAAGAACCTAAGCTCTTGGAAAGGGTAATAACGTGTCGAAGCATGGCTTTTTATATACGATCAGAAACTAAGCACCAGTCAGTGCACTGGAGCAGCCTGTTCATCGAGACTGAAGAAAGCGGGAATGTCCAAATCAAAATTCAAAGCCACGATGAATGTGTTTTTCGACATCTATGGAATTATTTATGTAAATTGGCTAACTGAAGGTTAAACCGTGAATAAGAATACGAAGATACCTTGAAGTCTTCTCCGTGAACGAGTAAGAAGAAAGAGACTTGAGTTGTAGAAAAACAAGTCATGGATTCTTCATCAAGAGATCGCAACGGCCCAGTACTGAATTGGTTTTGTCAAGCTGTTTTTGGCTAAACATGGGATCCCAATGTCGGAACACCCACCTTACCCACTCACTATAACTTGGTCTGTGTGACTCCTTCTTGTTCCCGAAAGTGAAATCAGCGTTGAAAGGAACGAGATTCGCGACAGTTGAAGCCGTGAAAGGAAAAACAACGGAGACCCTGAAGATCATTTTTTTATATTTACAACTAGGAAAATTTGTAGTTAGATGTTTTGTGTTTTGAAGTTTTGCGTGAGTTGGTGAACGCCAGATGTTTGCCAAAATTTTAATTTAGCTAGTTCTTCTGTTGGTGCGATATTGAAGAATAAAATAAAGAAGGCGTGTAACGAAGGGAATAAATAGCTTCAAGAAAACTCGAAAGCCAGAATTTAAAGGTTGTTTTTGTAATTTTAAGGCGAAAAGCACATTGAGGCTATTATCGCCTCCCTAAATATAAGTGTGAGTATAAAGTGTTAAAGTCGTAAGTGTACTGTTGTAAGTGTGTGTGTGTGTGTGTGTGTGTGTGTGTGTGTGTGTGCACGCGCGCGCGTTTGTGTATGCGTGCGTGCGTGTGCGTGCACGTTTGTGTGTGTGCGTGCGCGTTTGTGCGTGTCTGTGTGTGTGTGTGTGTGCGTGCGCGCGCGGTTTTTTTATAACGGAAATTTCTGACAGCAAAATGTTTTGGTTCTTTCCCATTCCCATAGTAAAAAATACGTATTGTAACTTTCTCTACTGAGGCTGATAAAATTCCAGGATTCTCTCTATAGCGGCGAACACGTGCAGCACACTTACAATACTATTCTTTTACCTGTTTGACAGTACGCTAACACGTCATTCGAGTGTTAAAAGCAGCGCGAAGTGCGTCAGCGGAATCGAGTGTTTCGTGACTTGTGCAATTTACAAGTACGTCATTTTTTTATATTTACAACTAGGAAAATTTGTAGTTAGATGTTTTGTGTTTTGAAGTTTTGCGTGAGTTGGTGAAAGCCAGATGTTTGCCAAAATTTTAATTTAGCTAGTTCTTCTGTTGGTGCGATATTGAAGAATAAAATAAAGAAGGCGTGTAACGAAGGGAATAAATAGCTTCAAGAAAACTCGAAAGCCAGAATTTAAAGGTTGTTTTTGTTATTTTAAGGCGAAAAGCACATTGAGGCTATTATCGCCTCCCTAAATATAAGTGTGAGTATAAAGTGTTAAAGTCGTAAGTGTACTGTTGTAAGTGTGTGTGTGTGTGTGTGTGTGTGTGTGTGTGTGTGTGTGTGTGTGTGTGTGTGTGTGTGTGTGTGTGTGTGTGTGTGTGTGTGTGTGTGTGTGTGTGTGTGTGTGTGTGTGTGTGTGTGTGTGTGTGTGTGTGTGTGTGTGTGTGTGTGTGTGTGTGTGTGTGTGTGTGTGTGTGTGTGTGTGTGTGTGTGTGTGTGTGTGTGTGTGTGTGTGTGTGTTAAGACTCGGGTACCGCGAGGAACGTCTAAATCCTCTCAATAGGTGCAGCTAGTCTTCACCCCCCCTGCGGAATTGATGAAGCAGTTCTGCAGTAGTTTCGGCAAAATATTGCCTTATTCTCATAATTTTAGTATTTTATTCATACAGTATTATTTAATAAATATTGTTTTGTTTAAAGGCTGTACGTGATATAGTTTTATTTCAGTAAAAATTTGCCCTCAATACTTCAGATTAAAAATAATGTACGAGTACGTTTTAAAATACAAACATTTTATACACGTTTTGGTTGAACTCTCTCTATAGCGATAATATCTTTGTAGCGGCGAAAACTAACGTTCCCTTCAATGCCGCTATAGAGAGGTTTTATTCAAAAAGTAATCTACGGGTCAGGATCGAGTTCCCAGGTCTGGGTCTTACCATGATGGCAGCTCCAAGAGGTCTTTTTACAGTGGGCATTCGCTAAAAACAGTTTCCAGCTGGAACAAAAGTGTTTTTTTATTTCAGCTTAGTTGTAGGGCCTAAGTATAATTAGTGCAGAAATATGTACAATTAACGTTCAGCTGGTAGTTTGACTTGTTAGACCTTGGAGGATACGTCCTACGCATGCTGTTGTCTCTTGCCACTCGGTGCGTAACGCGTGCATTACAGTAGACCTACTGTTACTTGTAGCACGTAAGATAAGAGTTTACAAGTACGGTAGGTAAACTATAAAACCAACAGTATTTAGTATTTGACCTTCATTTGCACAGCAAACATTTAATGTTATCTTTGTATGTTGGCTACGTATTGCTCTCAAAAATATTTGAGAGACTTTAAATTATTCTGTTTTCAAAAATTATTTCTTATTAACGGAATATTCACATTCTTAACGAATTGTCATTGGAGCTGCTGTCTTGGTCCCAGGTAAGATCCAAACTTGGGACGGTCACTTTGTGCGTGGTTAAAAATTACACACACGCACGCACGTACACGCGCATACACACTCAAACAAGCACTCACACATGCTCGCACACAAAAACACGCGCACGCAAGTACACACACGCATACACACACTCAAACAAGCACGCACACAAAAACACGCGCACGCAAGTACACACACGCATACACACACTCAAACACGCGCGAACACACATGCATACACACACTCAAACACGCGCGCACATACATACACACGCGCGCACATACATACACACGCGCACTCGCACGCGCACGCACACGCACACACTCAAACACACACGCACGCGCACACAATCACACACGTACGCACGCGCGCACGCAAGTACACACACGCATACACACACACACACACACACACACACACACACACACACACACACACACAGGTATGTATGTTTTAGCACTCATGCGTTCGCATTTTGATTTTATTTGATTCAAACTTCTGTTCAACAGTTTCAAAATGGTTGTTTCAAATCTTTCAAAAATTCATAACTTGTTTGTCTTAATGTTTTCCGTTCGATTTCCTAAACACAATCAATAAATTGGATTTGACTGTGTTCAGGGTTCATTTTTAGTGTTTTTTTCTTAATTTTGATGTAGTCAGAGTTTAATGCCGATTGTAATGATGAAATTGGAATTTCAAAAAAGGATAAGATATTATAAAAATATTTTCGGAAAATCGCTTCCGTCAAGTCAGCGATTCAGCTGCTGGCCTCCACTTTTTGGGGCTTTTTTAAATGGTTGTTGTTCCCGTGTTGTCCAGACCAAACGCAAGTTTTATTGTACATAAAATTGGGATCTATTTAATTTAACGGCACCAGCTGTTATTTTAATTGTTGCCGATATCAACGTATCTATTGATTTCTTGTTGACCGGAGAAGCGGGTGTGACTGAACTGAGATGGCGCGACACTGAGACTGAGATAAGGAGTCCCTTATCGGCAAATGATGTCAGAGGGAAGTACACAGACAAGTTACTGATAGAACAAAGGTCTGCGCCCAGTGTATGTACTGTACTGTACTGTACTAGCAAGTGCATGAAATAATTTCTGTTGTTAAACATTTTCGTTTATAAACACAATATTTGATTTTTTTTTTTTTAGGTGTTTTGTGATTAATTATAACTTAATTCGAAAAGAGGTTATCGTTAACATTATAATAATAAAAGTAATTAATAGCAAACGTTAAATGTTTGTACACCAGGGGCGCCGTGTGAAATTTGGCACTATCAGAGTTTTAACTAAACACAGCCTTTTGAATAAGAGTAGTCGGGTGAGGGCGGTAGTTGGAAGGAAGGGAAACACGTTTAAAAAATAAATCGAAAAGCGATCGGTTTGAAATAATAATCACAAATTTATGACTGTCATCGATCAACAAAAAAATGTAGTTAAAGAGAGGTGTAATATTTACATTAACCTGTTGTTAAACATAGGTGTAATGAGAAATCGTAATATTCAGATACAAATAAGTAAATAAATGCGAAATGTTAGAACATTATGTTTGCTCCTTACCTGGTATATCTCAATGTCCACAATAACCTCAAACTGTTCTTTACAAAGCCCACAATAACCTCTAACTGTATTTAGACATTTTAAGTGTACTCCGTATTTTATGACGTCCGTAGTGACAATAGTTAAATGCACGATGGCAGGAGAAATCACACTGAGTAAAAACTGTCCAAAATGTGTGTTTGAAATGCTTGCCCCAGCTTGTACGACGGGCAAGGATAGGGGACTGTCAGTAGGGCCACATGACCTGTAAGTTTTTAATTAAATATTGAAATTGTTCTAAGCACTTTATGCAAAAAAGTGGCATTTATAATGGGATTGTCTATTCGTGATTAATAAGTTAGCTTCGTAAAATGTACAAAATATTGTCTGATTTGTGATGCCGAGCATGCGTATCCATGATGCCGTTTTGCCTGTGACAGTTAAAAGTGTCTTTTATGTTAAAATTTTCCACAAATGGTAAGTTTTAGCGCAAAATCGTTTTGCAATGTCAGAAGCCGGTTAAAAAATCTTTCTAAAGATACCTCATTTATGCCTGTACGAATAGTATGGCTGGGTTGTTGATTCGGGAAATAATATAGGCCTGTAGCCGCCTCGGTGGTCTAGTGGATAGCGTACTAGGCTTTCACCCTGAGGACCCGGGTTCGATTCCCGGCGAGGGCTTGGCATTTTCATACGCTATAAAATCATCCCACCGTCTGCATTAGCCCAAGTGTGCACAATAGTCGGATGTTAAAAAAAAAAAAAAAAAAAAATATAGGCCTGTATGATATGTAGTATTAAACGAGCAATATAATATTCATTGTATTAATTTTTTAAAAGAAATTGTTTAAGTAATTTACCCAGATGTTGGCGTTTAAAGGGTAATTGCTGGGTTTTGAGAGTTTAAGGGTTGAGTTGGGTCTAGACCACATGACCCACATTTGTGAGAACTCAGTTTTGTATAAAAACAAAATATAAAAAATTATTCCATACATAAATTCCATAATAGATAGATTCATAATGTGTTATAATTAATACATAGGATTTTTCCTAAGTTCGTTCTTTTCCTTTGAATTTTCTCGCTACAACTTCTCCCTTATTTCTCGCTTAGTTTCTCTCTCATCACGCTTTTTTTATTTTGCGTGTGACAAGATTTGCAAAACTTAGCATTTTAACTTCTGTTTAATATGAAAACAAACCTTGACCGATATCGAGTTCATTGTCGTACATTCAAACCATTTAAAAAATTAAACATGAATTATGGAGATTTTATCATTGATTTCTATGGCAAAAAAATGTAATGATATTTTTCATATTTTGAAACGCGTTAACAAATTTTGCCGTTATGGTAATAGCTTGGACAAGTTCGTTAACCAGCCAAATTCTTTGAACATTTTCAAAATGGAGGCAATTCCAATTCTTTTAAGAAATAATAGTGTTTTTATCTTGAATGGTTTTTGAAAACCCGATTTTACCATTGCAAGGAGCGTCGAAAACTGCATAATGTAACATTTTGAATTTTCAAAATCCGTTGAAATTAAAAAATCTGTTTCGACGGATGACAGGGTCCATTTTTCATTGTAATT